>SDVV010012916.1:0-15292 GCA_016164225.1 Gammarus roeselii | reverse complement strand
TATATAGGTACATAAACTGGTAACGATTGGTAAAAACTATAGAGCCAAGTGGAGAGGTTTTATATGAATAAAGCTTAAATCAATGAAGAAATACATAGCATAAGTATGAAAGCGGGAAAAAAAGATGTAATCCTTGGTTAGATAAGGTTAGGATAGGTTAGGATGGGTTAGGTTTACAGCGATCATCACAAACGTTTAGTGAAAAATGCTACAGTGGATATTTTGAATGCTCGAATAAGTCAGATATTCTGAATTGGAACGAAATCTCATAACAAAGCCTGAATTAATCAATAATTTCTAACTGGACAAACTGCAAACGTATCATAAATATTCAGAGAAGTAAGACTTGCGGGAATAAGCATCAAGTAAGTAAATGCGAGCGGATAACATAACTGAGATGAACATCAAACTAATAGAGCATTTTATAAGTATCAATTTATCCAAATCCCGCATATTTATTCTCCAAGACAACCTGAAATAGGATCCAAATCCAATGTCGAGAGATGAAACTTATCAATATTTTGGACCATTACATCCAGGTAAGATAATTTATACCCAACATTCCATGAATTTAGGCGAATTTAAACCTAATACAGATATATTCCTATGATAACCTATCAGAAACCTACAACAACAACTATAAATTAGCTAAATAAGATTCTCTACTCCACCCTAACCGACATTGATTAACTATTCTATACGGCGTATCCTGCCATACCCCAGAGGATATAACCTCCACCAATATGGAAGGTGTATGGTCAATCAATACATGATGCCGATGTACATTACCGATCTTGTAATAAATAAAAGTGAAATAATACTGTACCTGAACTCCTGAGGTGAATTGTAACATGACTAAGATCATTTACTAACATAAAAACCCATAGGGAAAAATATCTGACAGTACAACAAATAATACTACTACAATGCCTGTTCAATTTGAAAGAATTCCTAAGCCTTACTAAGATATAATATCAATAATAGGACAAAATCGAAGCCCACTGTGTCATAACAACGAACTCCACAATGCTTTACTAGTTCACTTCTCAGCAATCTACCACAGATATATAACACATTTTAAGGTAACACCCTGTCATGGTATAATACCTCAGACATACCATGCATCTGTTTAGTCCAGCATCTCTGAACAACGTCGAGCAAAGTCAAATCCTGGATATAACCAAGATATGAGTCTCAAAGAGTGTGGCTATACAAAACTGGGCATCTGTTCACTGACGACCTAAGTATATCACTACAACGATCAGCAGCTTGTCGGATAACCTCTCTAACAAACCCATGGAAGATAAGACCGACATTCACAAGACTTTACAAAATCACGTTAAACTTGGACGAACTCCAAATGACCACCAAAGAGTGTAAGCCGCCTCTACACCAGGACCCATCCTTCCAGTAAATCGTCTTCTAAAACGTTAAACTACACACTTGCTAGGGATCAATGACAAAATTCCACATAGATGCAGTACGGATTTACACCTCCTAAACCTACATTCCTATGATTATCGGGGGAAAAATCATACAACAACAACAACTATAAAAATAGGCAAATAAGATTCTCTACTCTGCCCTAACCGATATTAAAATTTGTGATACACTAAGGTATCCATCATAGTACAACGGTCTACTTATACAAATAAGCATAAACACAACGAGCTTTGGCCTAGGGGCCTCTCTAACTACTCCAAAACATTGAAGTATGTTCCTACAACAAAATATACAATAAAGTAACAACAAGACCAAGTTTTTAACAAATGGAGTCTTCTATATCTATAATATCCACATCAAACATTGTACCAGGATCTAAGAAGATATATATAACACTAAAAATATACAACATCTAACTAAAATATACCTGAAATAATGTTCTACATTGCAGATAGAAACATTTATATCCTTATATTTCTATAATTGTATAAAATGTCCCAATACCTTGCATCGAAGATTGAAACTGTACAGAGAATATACAAAACTGAATGAAATATACTAAAACAGTCATGATATGATAAAATAAGAAGAATGATGCAATAACTGACCAATTATGCCTGAAATAGTGAGCTACATGGACCATGCAATTCTAAAATATCCTAAAAATTCCTATAGCTGAATGAAATAACTAATCAAAATAAATAAAAAACTACAAATTCAACATATATCAACCGATCATTACTAAGTATACATAACACATTATAATAACTTACAATAAATTCTTATCATTCATCTACTCTCGTTATTGGAACACCGCGTCAATGGAACACCGATGTATCTGGCTCAAAGCTGGGTAATGCGTTATGGAGTACATAGAATCTCGTAACGAAGCTACTGCATCCTAAGAAATATATACATCAACCCGCCAACTGCCGAACTAATAAGCCATACAACACCTAAAGATACTATATACATATAAAATAAATAGATGGAAAACACAAAACGTTGCCTAAATTCAATATCTGGCTGGTACCAAGCATCCAACCGCTAAGATTGAGTCAATTATTCTCATGTGTGATGATACTGATGTAAACATGGATTTAACATGGATGAGCAATCTCACCTACTTTTCCAAAGCGAGAGAATTATAACTAAATGCTTCCATTGATAAAGACAATCCTATTCCCACTGAGCAAATAATTTGGGTCTTGAAAATAATCCATAACGGGCTCTTTCTCCTTTTGACGGAATGTTTCAGTCACATGTTTATTTTGTATATTTGTCTGCGTTCTATAGCTCATCACAGAGAAAACAAAAGAAGGAGTAACTGCAAGAGTAACTAAAACAGAGTGCAAGGGTACTGATAAAACAATCGCAGAAAATAACATCAAACTAATTGAATTTACGCCACGTGTAAATTGATCAACAGCGAACAACGTAGACATGATACCAAGTTTGAAATATTCACCATGAACGTGTCCGAAAATCAACATTCGTGCAAGAACGTTTTGGGGTTTTAATCTATAATACTGCATGTAAATAATTATGTAAATGTCAGATTTATCATCAATAAAAATTATCGTATGTTATCAATTTCACTAAACATTCAGAGGACTAGTATTGAAAATGCATACATGCAACATGCCATGCAACAAAATTGCAATACTGTATGCCCAGCATTGAAAGGCAAATTCCTGTATTTATATGTAAACGTTCTATTTATATAATCTATGACATATAAAAACCTAATAATATATATAACCTATTAACATACCTTATTAATAATTCGAAAGCTGTTCGTCCGTCCGTCCGTCCGAATGAGTCACCTGTTCCGACCGTAACCCACTCGTAAAATATCCGTAAGCCAGCCGTAAGTCAGCCGTAAGCCAGCCGAAAGCCTCTTTGACCAGTTATCTGACGCAGGTTCCCAAAAATCATTAAATTGACTCAAATGTAATTACCTTGACCAAAGTTATTAATAATTACAATGTCCAAGTTACATGATGGCTATGTCGGACACCTAAAACAATTTGATACATCCTAACCATTACATTGTCCTAGTCACGAATTTGCGTTTTCGCAGTAGTTATATCTACTCATCCGGTCACAGTTTGGATTCGGTGTGAACTGTCTTCAAGCAAACTTCTTCCTATGTGTGTCATTGAACGATGTTGAACAAAATTGTTTCATCTGTAAAGTAACAACCTACGCATCGTCAGTTGATTTAATTTAACATGTTACCCAGAGCATCAACGTCAGTGTAAATTTATTATTTTCTTGTGATTGACAAATGCACGAGTCTGTTTCACAGAAATGAAACAGATGTACTACACGGCGCATGAATAAACACGAAACAACGTTAATAATTTATTTAATTGCAACAAAAAGTTGAGAGAACTAAGGGGTAAATAAATAATAACAATAAAAATCAAGATTATATGGGAATGGCTACTTAGCGTCAAGACCAGATTGAACTGAAGACCACGGCATATAACGATAAACTTTCAAAACAAAGTTCTTGAATTCAACTCCGAAAGCAAAAGCAGGACATGGATCAAATAGAATATCAGGAATAAAATTCATTGATACATTACACCGGAAAAGTAAATCTCCTAACATTAACCCTAACATAGGCATATTCAGTCTTTTTTTTGTAATGCACATTTGCTGAAGGACGAGGGTCTCAAAGAACCTGGTGAAAACATTATTGCGATCTACTTAGGAGAAACGGAAACCCTTGAGTAAGGAAACGTGGCATAATAGACCTTTTCTCTTTGTACATACCAGGGCAGAGAGGTACGTCATTTGATTTTCGTCAAAATTTACAGGGAGATTCAAGGCTACGAATGTCATTGAATACAACTCGGCCAAGATTAATTTTATCTTTGAGATCACCTCCCCCGAAAATTATTGACCATCAAACGTGAGTTCGCAAGGAAATGATACAATGATAAGTGTTCCGTTCGGAAAAGTTGTACGTACGGTGTTGTCTGATTTAGGATTTGATTTTGGCCTTCTTTCCACCGGAGCCTCAACGTGAGTCATAGCAGGCTTGCCCGTAGGGCACGACCATCATTGATTTTGGTAGGTTCGCACGCCTTTGTGGGGAAAGGCTGACCTTGTCAGGGTTAAATTAAATCGTGGTATATACGTATGCTGGTGCGTACAGGAACGGAAAGAGTTAACGCGTATCTACGTAAACGTATCATTGTCGCTACGTTGTTGGGTGGAGAGACCACCTCGCTCGCACAGTTGTTTATGGGTTTAGACAGCTTCGTATAGTCCGGTATGTTTTCCGTAAGTGATAAGCCTTTTGCGGCAGGTTAGGTCAGTGAGTGCGCTTTGTAGGTTGCATTGGGGATTTAAGAAGGCTCGTCGGGCTGCTTCGAGTGTGTTGCAATCCATCAGTAAGTGTTTCACGCTGATTTCCACCTGGTGGAAACAGGGGAATGGTGGCGCGTTTGTTCCCATGTCTATGTCCATTAGGTGGTTGTGGGTTATCTACGTGTGTCTCGTGCACAAGCGATTGTTGAATTTTTGGTTTCCTCTGTTGGAAACCTTGGTTACCCATTCTCCAACCGAGAGCTTGATTGTAAGCATTTCTCATCCACTCAGTTGCCACATATCATTCCATCGGGATGCTGTATGTGAGTTGATGATAGAGAACCAGTCTCATAACCTTGGATCGGTGTTCTGAGTCCAGCTAACGCCACATTTATAGTTACCTACTTCCCGATATTCAACGAAATATTGAAACGTCATTAATCCACGAAACTTACAATAATCAAACACGTACTTCCATGATAAAAAAAAAAGCGATAGAAGCTAACTTTTTTCACTCCATTCACTGTCTATTTCCCTTTTCCATCCATAAATCACAGTAAACAATTGCCAATTTATTTTTCTGAGCAGACGAGCGCATCGAGTTTTCCGAATAATGACAATGTTGCTGTCCTCACAGCATGAAGGTATAACACGCTGCATGTTTCAAATAGTTGCACATCGGGGATTCTGTTCCCCCTCTTTTTGATGTTAAAATTTTAGATTTAAAAAGTTATTTGTAAAGTCCACGCCAGTGGGTATAATTTTTTCTGGTATATCAATTGGAAAGAACAAAGATAGCTGAACCTCCACACATTAGATTAATGTGGTTAGGAGCAAATATGCTGAGTTGGAAGTTGGGTCAGTATAACTCTTGGCGAAAGATACGGCACTGGTCGAAGATTCTGTGGAGTTATGTAAGCTTGTGTCGGAGTTTGGTAGGGTGTGTGAGAGGAGGAAGCTGCGATTTACTCTGAGTTGAAATTAAGTAATGAGCTGTTTGAGGAATGATGCGAGCAGAATCGTTATCCGCCTAAATGGAGATTTATTCTATGAAGTTAAGTGCCCTAAATATTGGCTATCGAGAGGAGAAGACTGGATATGTGAAAACTGAGGTGGAATCTAGAATGAAGAATGTGTGTAAAGTGTTTGCTGCACCTAAGAGTGCAATGAGCTGTAGAACAATGTGAATGGAAGCATGGATAGGGTTAGGTTTGTATGAAGGGGTAGTTGTCCCTACTGTTCTATGAGACAGAGACGTTCGGAGCGAGAACGAAAAAAATAGGTAGAATGCTCTCGAGTTTAAATGTTACAGAGATTTGTCCATATGAACGCTGCTGAGGATCAACATTGACGTTGTTCGAATTGGAACATAAACGGTGTGGAATTTAAAAGGCAGAGTAAATTCACGTGTTCTGTAAGGGATGATGGGAGATTGGTGAAAATAAGGATGAAAGTAAACGTGAGGGACCGAAATTCGAGTGAATGGATGATGTGAAAGTGTAGTGTTAATGAGAGAGTGTAACAGATAGGCGAAAGTTGGGTATGATTGTGAATGAATGAATTTTGAAGCAGTTCTGATGCGCTTTCTCACTAAGAAACGGGATAGACGTAGGTAGAGGAGAGCTTGGCATTTAAAACTCAGCAGACTTAAGTCAATGAGAGCTGTCAAGACTCACTGCGGACACTGATCTCGGATCTCACATCTGACCCGCAGTGTGGCAACCCTTCAGCGGGTAATGGGCTAAGTTTTGATAAGGGTGTAAGCTCATGGAAAGTGGGAAGTGGGATTTACCGTCAGCCACCCCTCTTCTGTAGGGTTCGGCCTTGCTTCTGTATCTGTATTAACACAGGCGACGGAATGACAGCCCAAACCTACTGCGGAGTCCTCACTGGACTCATAACTGCCTCCAAGCAATCTGTATTAATTATTATTACAACACAGGCACCAAAGCGGTAGCCGCCTGTGAGATAGTAACAAGTGTATTTCACAAACGGAATTACTTGCTTAAAAAAACTCGGTATGAGCTAAATGGTCATCAAGACCAAAGGCTGCCGTACATCAAGGGTTGGAATCTTCAACACTATTTCCGATCACAATTTAGATAACATGTGGGGCGGAGGTTAGTTAGGAGTCACAACATGTAAGATGAAAATCATACCCTCAGTGCATAGGTATTGTGACTTGTCTTGCTCTCACGAAGAGTGAGCGTGGCCACGTCAGCCTGCAGGTGCTGACGCCGTTAGAGGGAATGAATGTCCATCCGCGATGAGCTCGCAATTTTTATTCTATCGTCTCAGTCAGTAAGAATGACAGAACAATAAATAAGTATACTACTTTTGGGAAAACTTTAGGCTTAATGGACAATAAGTGTCACAAAGTGATACTGAAAGATAGAATCATTGATAGTGAATAATTGGTTGCTTACTGTTACAGAACGTTGACGTTTATTCCCGCATATGTGTACTTGAAGGCGTGTTTTATGAATTACACTCGGCCAAAATAAGAATAGCAAACCACCATTTTAAAGATTTTTGCTGGGTTGCAACTATAATGCAATGTTCCATCTTGGTCAGCAAACATGCAACGCTCCTGTTTCAAGACATGACATGTTAAAGAGCCACCCACTTCCAAGCTCATGATCCGGATATACAGTAGATATTTCCCGTTTTGTTTTTTGTTGAATTATTTTTAAATAACAAAAATCCGTACAGATATAAAACTTGTCATATTCAGTATGACACGACTGGACTTTAGCAATGCCTCTCGCCGCATATTTAAAAATGTAATGTATACACAATAAGACTGTAGAACACATTTCGACAACGTGGTGAGTATTATTGTCCAACTGAACTTCATGCATGCGGCTCTAAAGCACTGAGTAATATGTGCAGTTAGGATTGAGTGGTCCCGTGACAAGAAGCCTTAGGACTCGACGGTCTTCACGGATAGCTTGTTTCTTCCGCGATTTCTGTACCCGCAGCTGGCTTCAGAGGCTCACGTTAACGTTGCAATATCACTTTCGAGCTCCCAAAGTGATATTGCTACGTAATATCTGTTAATTATGGGTAAAACGGCATAAATGGTTTTACATAAACTAGGTACCGCACCTATTCAAAGGATTTTGGCAGCTTTAAAACAATTTGAGCAATACTGATTAATTTCTATAAAACAATGTATCAATCAGTTTATTCTTATTATTTTATCCAACACCTAAACAGCGTGCATACGATATGCTGTAGACCAGTGCTTTCCAACCTTTTCACATGCACGGCACACTAATTTATTGTGAAAAAATAAGGCGGCACATCTGACACTGTAGAAGTTGAATAAATTAAATGATAAGTTTTACAATCGGAGCGTATTTGTTACAGTAGACGTCAGAAATAGGATCTTCCTCGTTTCGTTTCCGATATCCATGCATGGAGATTTCGGAAACGTACAATCTCCATGTAGGGATATCGAAAATCTGAAGTACCTCAAACAGTAACTCGGACCTCTGCAGCAAGTCCATCTGTTCTGGGGTGCGATAGTCAATGGGCCGGAGAGAGGGGGGGATAGGGAATCACTACTGTAGACAATATTTAAATGTTCATCGTTTAGTTTGGGTCACGATTCAATCACGTGTATGAGAAATACTTCGCCGCTTTGTTTAAAGGACTGTATGTAATATATGTTTCTTCAGAATTTTTTTTTTTAAACAATTCTTCATCTGACGCAAGCAAAAAAAAAATTATTTGGTTTTCTGGTATCGAGGATTCCACACTTAATTCTGAGTAACGTTTTTATTCTGTAACAACTCATCCAGATCGTCGAACACAGGAAGTTGGATCATCAACAATCGGACAGTGTGTGAACAGTTTTATAAAATGCAGGGTGCAATAAAAACTGTTGTGTCTGCTCAGAATTATTCATGACTGCATACTAAAAAATGCCGATCAGCGTAATAACATAACAGGGTGCACCTCCGGCCTTCCGACACCTCGCTTCAACACATTCACATCTGAGCCTCGAAGGCTCTATTCATCACATCAACGCGCTTCCAAGTGTTCTTAGGAGCCTCAACTATCATTTCAACTCGTTACCAAGTGGTCTTACGAGTCATTTAACCCTCACGTCAACGTGTCACAAGTAGTCGAATGAGCCTCCTACCATTCAAATTAATGAGTTTTCACAAGTGTTATTAGCCTCCAATCTATCTCTTCGGCGCTTTCTCACGTGATCTAACGAGACTCCAACCCCTTACTACAGAGCGTTCCTAAACGTTCTTCCAAGCATTCAAACATTCTACTTCACGCCCAAATGTTCTTACGGGCCTTCAATCCCTAAGGTCATTGCGTTCCCAAGTGTTCTTACGAACTTGCAGCCCCTCACTTCAACGCCATTCCAAGTACGGTTACGGGTCGTCAACCCCTCATTTCCCCCTCCTTCTGGCTTCTAAGGGCCACCACCATTATGCCTGTCATGCCACGGTTGTATGTGTCCCGGGAGCCGACTCTAATTCGTGACATACGGCTTGGATAACCTCTACTGGTCCATGATAATGCTCTATCACCGTCATTATACAGTAGACTGATTGTAGACCTGGAGTAATGGTGGTGTAGAGGCAAACCTCGTACAGCAGTATGGGGAAGAACCTTAATCAACAGTGGCATCTGCAATGACAGGGAATTTACACATTATAAACAATTAACTTCACTTGTATAAAAGACGTGCGGGTGCAGGATTGTTAAGAACACTTGATGCAGATCCGGAAGAAAATTTGTAATAAGTGACACAAGTACGACAAGCTTCAGGGTAGAATAACTGTTGAGCCAATATAAGGGACATGTTAAGTTTAATAAGGAGCAATTGAATGTTGCTGCAAGTAGTTATACTTTCAAGCTTTTCGTTTGCAATGAAATCTAATATTAAGAAAGTATCCATTTGCGAGAACATAAACTACAACAGGCACTTCTGAATGATAATCAGAAGCTAAACATTTCGATAGCAGGAGGATCAAAACACGGAGTTAAATGTTCAAATAACATTTATTGACTCTGTTCTGGCGCGATAACAGCGATGTAACCAAGTCTACATTTATGAAAGCGGCAGTAGACTTGGATATTCTCTTGTTCAGAAGAGGCACTAGTGACTAGGCTGTGCGTAGCTCAGGAAAAAAAATTGTAACAATTATTTGAACAGAATAACTGGACGTCAGTATTCACTGTATCCATTTTATTTTGCATGTGTTTTATAAAAGCCGTTGTAAAGAATTTTATTATATCCCGCAGTACGCTCCCAATGAAGTTTTGCATGCGATCCCTTAATAATGTAGCAGGAAATATTAATTGAAATAAAATACTTCATTGAAAATAGCTTCAGAAAATTAAAAAACTTCATTTGATTTCAAAAATGCAAAAATCTATTATTACACGCTGTGATGGATTGCATGACACAATTCAAACTGCAGAATGAGATTATTCAACAATTTCCGCTGTTAGAAATTTGAAAATTATATATTTGTAATATGTAACACATACCCAATACACTTTATGACAACTTCAAAACTGTTGGAGGGGAGACGAATGCATAGAAACGTGAGGCTTCTGTTGAAACCCTTAGTAGATTTCAAATCTAAAACGAAAACTTTCCAAATTATTGAAGTCCTCAACAAAAGATATCAATCATGTATTGTCACGATATCTTCAAAACTATTAGAAAAGAAGATCGGGCAAAAATTTCAAAATAATTGTTGAATTTCAAAAACCGCCTTGTACAATTTTAAGACTGTTGTAAGATTCCTGATTTTAATCAGAGAGTTATCACGGGTTGGTAGACGGATAGACTTCCTTGGAACAAGGCCCGAAACCCTAGCTCAATGTAATCCCTTCAAAGAGTTGGGGCAACAGCGCGCCATAATATGAGTCTCCCCGAATTGGGGTAATCTATTGGTCGTCCTACTTAAATCTGGAAGACCCAGATGCTAAAATGTTGATAAAGATTAAAATAATTAGACGGTCGTGATGCGTTCCAGCAAACTTGATCATTTATATAGCGTTCAATTCGTGGAGGATCGTGGCGACGGGCGTCGCGGCGGAGGTGTCGTTGGACGAATCGTAGTGGATCATGATTGTGGTATTGAGTATGCTTTGTATAAAAGTAGTTTAGGTAAGGAAGGGAAACAATATTGGATATGGGAATGCATGGATTATAATTATTATGAGTAAAGTATTTCGTTGGGCTTTCACGTTGAATGCACCAGATGATTTTGATCAATATGTGATTATTAGTATTATCACAAGGATATTATATTAATAATATAAATAAATAGGCTTGCCAGCTTACTGCAGCAGTTGAGTATACAGGAAAAAATAGTAGATACACATAAGGCACATTTTTCTTACCGGCAGAGTGAACATTGTTGAAATAGATACTGTATACAGTATCTAATTTTTATACTCATAGAGTGTCAGATGTAACGATTCCGAACATAGAGGCATAATTTGATTTCGTCATTTTGTATGTTCAATTTGTTGGATATATATGTTTTTTTTCAAATTAGGATTTATGTTGTATCACATAATACGATTCCACAATTTTTGCTAATCTCTCGTGTTGTTTGTACGCTATACGAATCGTATCCTTTTTTTTCACTTGTTTAGATACTTTAGAATATTTGGCTTCCAATCTACACTCGCCGTAGAGCCCCTAAATTACAATATCAAATGTCTAGAAAAATACGAAGGCAGTGTCTTCAGCATCTTTCTCTATCGAGCTCCTCTATCGAGCTTACGTTTCCCAAGAATGTAGAGAAAACAGCTACTTGTGAATAAAAGTTATCCACCGACTATAATTGATGATACTATCAAGAGATACGTAGACGCTAAAATGAACAGATTTGAAGGAGAGTACCGAGCATACCTTAAACTTTTTCATCAAAATCAAATGAGCCCACAGTGCACAATTTTTGAAAGTCTTGAAAAATATATTTTGTGCGCAGCAATCTCTCAATGATGAACGATGTCAACTTCAGCAATGAAATGATTCAGACGTCTAATGTAGTATACAGAATTAAATGCTCTGTGGGGAACTGTGCATCCCCCAGTCCTTATTGCATTAGATACACTGAGTGTATCGCTCATTGCCAAGCGCTAGATCTTCCATGCCCAGAAGGACGGCTCAAAAAAACACTATATGAAAAACTACAACACCGCAATAATTAAGAAGAGACAAACTCATTGAAGACAATTCCATCACCTTGTAAATTACCAAATGTTGGTCGTTTAAAAATGTATGGAGCCTCGATTGTTTTGATTACAAATCCATTCTTCAATAGACAACATTAAGCGTTCAAAAACATGCTCGAACTTCACCATTCTCGACCCCGCGGCGAACAAGCAGTGCTGCGAGACGGCAACTAACTCCAAACCAACCCACTCGACAGCCGACGGCAATGGATCATCTAGTCCAGAAGCATATATCAAGCTATAGAGCAGGAGTTTTCCCAGCCTTATACACAGAGACTCCGACCAAAACCAAGTGGTCTAAGAATGTGAGTCGCACAGAGTATATTATTGTTACCCTACAAAATCGCTGAATCTGGAATAAAATCACTGAGCGGAATCCTTTCGGATTCCACCTATCTAGATATGTCTAATTCATCGTCAACGAATTTTATCAATGATAATGACAGAACACTTGAAATTATATCCCATCATTTGATTGCTTAAAATTTTGATGTTTAATTCGTGTCATTAGATGACTAATATCGAAACACCCTTTCGATTGAAATTTGCATTTTAACGGTTAAAACGAGTAATAAAATGTTAATGTAGGTAAAGTGTTAGTGCTAGATTCATTAAATAACCTCGTATGTGTATTTTTTTTCTGTTATTCCTGTTCTATTCCAAAGTATTAGTTTTCCATGTTTTTTTTTGGTATCTTCCATATTTAAAACAATAACCCAGCCGCAACGCCTGTCGCTAAGAAATAGCCTCTATGTTCTTAAACAAATTTCGGAAAGGCATCACGACCCCGTGACTATTCTTAATTCATTAACATTTTTGCGTGTATGATGTTGATTACTTCTTTTTTCCTTTTATCCTTTTCCTTTTATCCTTTTCCTTTTATCCTTTTCCTTTTAAAACCTTTTATAATGTTCAAACAAACGATCAATATTTACCACATTCAGCCAAATCATTTAACAATATAGAGACAATCGATCACAATTTTTCGTCACTCCTTCAATTTCTTCGTCGTTACTTCAAATGAATCGACTAAGGGAGAAATATTTCATCACTAGCTTGGAATCAAACACCATATTTCAGAAACCAAGACATTGAAGCAAAATTGAACAACAGTGGTGTGATTTACATTAACAAAATGTAAATATTTTGGTTCATTTATCTCCCCCTTGGTATGATGTCCATGTTCACGTGTTGATACTGCTCCATTTTTAAAATGTCTGGAAGAAATTTAATTGGATTTGTATATTCCATGGCGGTATTCGTGTCGAACTGTTACTGTTTCATCCGGCTAGGGTAACGGGTGGACGGTTGACGTAGGTATAGTCATAATTATATGTCGTGGGTTGGTGTATGTTTTGTATTGTAGCTTTCTTTTTCAAGTTGGACCAGTCATTTGTAGACTAGTGTTCGAACATATTGCTTGAATTTGGTGTTGATATAGGATGTTGCTCTTGTTTTTTTCTTCTCATAGGAAATCTGTAGCAATTTACTGAAGTTTGTGATTTAAAATTTACATTTAACGTATTGGTACCGATGCATAGGGATATAACCTATAAAAAAAATGCCCACATACGTTTTTCAATCAATTAGACACCTCCACACGTAAACACACACGCGCATACATATATACATGCACACGCACATACACCCACATACATATCCAAAGACATACACATACTTACACTGGTGTAAGTGTGGGCAACATTAGGCGAAAACATCGAGTAATCAAATTATATTAGCTAGCTGAATACTGAGATTGTAGTCATGGTTACGTTGAGGCTAAGTGGAGACGCACGTCCCGTCCTAAAAATGATCAAATGCGTGTTCATGTTTCGAATTCAATTATATGTTTTGGACGAAGAAATCTCGAATCTGATACAAGTTTGTTCGAACAAAATTTATAGATTTGTGTTGAAAATAGAAGTTATCTCAACATAGTACAACATTGATCAGATGAGTGGGGGATATTATTCATGTAATGATGATAAAATGATTTAGGATTTGGGTTACGAATATCACTACGTTACAGTCTTATGTAACGATGTTTCAAGAAACGAAAAAATTATATTCTGAAATTGATACAATCAAAGTTGAAAATCATCATGAGTGTTATAAAGCTGAACTATTGGAAAGTCGATTTTACACATGAATGAAATAAAATCTGGTTTGCATGCACAAATTTCTTGAGGATGACGAGCAGAAAGCTTTTGGAGTGGAGGAATATCTAATGAATTGCCCGTGTGAAATCACGGGAATGGGACAGCTCTGTGAATTTGAATTAAAGCAATGATGGAGTAAATAGACAATTTTCAGAGAAGAATGAAACATAGTGATGACGGGTTTGGTTGGTGGTATTAACCATGATGTTTCAAATTGAAAGATTAGATAACATTATGATATATGTAACAACAGTGGATAAAACAAATTGTGTGTATGTAAGCTGTTAATATATATATTGATTAAATATCATAGTTTACAATGTTCAATATAAAAACTTGGAATGGGTTGCCGTGGGAATATATGCGACGAGAAAAATGGTAGCAAGGAAATGTCATACAAAACAATGAGTGGACAGAATAATCGGAGGTAACCAAATTATAACAAATTTGGTAAAAGTAGGTGATTCAACGAATAAAACAAAGCTCAAAATTGCGATCACCGCAGGATAAACATTGCCAAATAACCATCAAGGAGAAATGTTTTGAATGTGATGAAGATGGGTAGGCTATAAATCGGACTCAGATTCGTTTGCAGTCAAAAGTTGGGATTCCGTTGTGGGAGGATGCGATAGAGCTTGATTTGGCGGAATTAAAATTTGTATGACGAGGATGTGTGTTTTTAACAGAAAAGAAATAAAATTACCCAAATATAGAAACAGTAGCAATTTGGGGCGGCATTTGAAACGTTTTCATCATCTAGAATATGAAAATTATAGAAAATAAAGTTCAAATCATAGGTGTAAGCCTTCACAGGCTGTAGTGATGGAAGGTAATGAGACGGGTCAGGATAACCAAAAGGAAACCAGAGAGAGGAGGATACCCAAAGCAGTGACACACAAGCCGACTGTGTGAAAGTGGTAAAGGATACGAAATACTTATCACTTTCAAACAAACTACGTAAACTTCGTATGATCAACATGTGCGATACTTCAAAATCAAATTTGGGCAGTGGATTCAAACGAGTGATGAACATCGATATGAAAACGGCACAATATAAATGAATAAATATCGTTCATGAGCATGCAACCTTGAATGATAATACATAATTCTTGGTTAGGGTAGAACATGAAGCGTTTTAT
>SDVV010012915.1:0-15292 GCA_016164225.1 Gammarus roeselii | reverse complement strand
TATACGTATTATTTATATCTCTAAATCAGAATTTTACCAAATTGCTGCTGAATATCTGCGTATCGACGCAGATATTCAGCAGCACTTCTTATGATTACAATACCGACACGCATACGTGGTATTTATGCAAACTACTTCAAATAAGCGTATTCAGAAGAACCCAAAATCAAAAGTCGCATTCCTGTGTTTTTATCCCGGTAATATCTTTTATACAATAATCGTAAAAGCTCACAAAGAGAAATATTCACAAAGCACCCAGCAGGGCAGCAGAACGCACGCTGCAACAATAGAATTGTTTAGTAAAGAACGAAACAAAGACACCTGCAAACACGCCACATCTAAATCATCAAAGCTCAACCGGGCCAAGTCTGTTCCTTGTGAGAGGTTTTCCGACGAGTGTCCGATTGGAAACGTTTCTTTAGCGGCACAGTGCCTTCCTGTCACTGCCTATTTGCCAGGGAGGTGCATTGCTAATAGTATGTGTTGTGGGGCACTAAAGGTTGGACTGGTTCACGCAACGACCCAAGAAGCGTCTTGCATCTACGACGAATGTCCATTGAAGCTACTTGCATCTACGATGATGGCCCATGATGTCGTCTTGCATCTACGAAGATGTCCCCTGCATGGAAGCGTCTTGCATCTATGACGAATGTCCATTGGAGCTACTTGCATCTACGATGATGGCCCATGATGACGTCTTGTATCTACGAAGATGGCCCCTGCATGGAAGCGTCTTGCATCTACGACGAATGTCCATTGGAGCTACTTGCATCTACGATGATGGCCCATGATGACGTCTTTCATCTACGATGATGGCCCCTGCATGGAAACGTCTTGCATCTACGAAGATGGCCCCTGCATGGAAACGTCTTGTATCTACGACGAATGTCAATTGGAGCTTCATGCATCTATGACGATGGTCCATGACGACGTCTTACATCTATGAAGATGGCCCCTGCATGGACACGTCTTTCATCAACGACGATGGTCTATGGAGGCATCTAGCATCTTTATATGTTATAGCTCGGCTAAATTGAAAATACATATTCAAGACCGAAAAAAAGGTTGCTTCTTGAACAAAATAAATCAAGAAATCAATTTCCTTGAACAAGCAAACTTTCCACCTCAGTAAGTTGGCTGAGGATCTCCATTCTTCCCTCCCTGAAATCAGCGACAGTATTGTATACTTCATTCCTCAGTTCTCCTGCAACAAAGGTTATCAGGCCAGGGGTAGTAATATGAAGAGCTGTCAGTACTGCCCCTTTGATCACTGATGCCCAGAAGCTCTGTTGTTGGACCACCTGTAATCAGTGCCATAACGATCAGTGCCCCAGTGCCCCAGTTAATGCATGTCCTGATCCCCTTTGTGCCCGCCTGATCCTTAGTGCTTCTGGAGTTCAGTGCATTACCTTGTACTGCTTCTGAGGGCTTCATATCTCAAACACCAACCAGGCTTAATTTTCAGTGTCCCTGAAGCTCAGTGTTTCAATCTCCAGTTCCACTGAAGCTCAGCATCTTACTCTTCAATGCCACGGAAGCTTTAGTGTTTCAATCTCCAGTTCCACTGAAGCTCAGTGTCTTACTCTTCAATGCCAAGGAAGCTCTAGTGTTTCAATCTCCAGTTCCACTGAAGCTCAGTATCTTACTCTTGAAAACCACGGAAGCTTTAGTGTTTCAATCTCCAGTTCCACTGAAGCTCAGTATCTTACTCTTCAAAACCACGGAAGCTTTAGTGTTTCAATCTCCAGTTCCACTAAAGCTCAGTGTCTCAATCTTTAGTCGCTGAAAGTTCAGTGCCCCAATCTTCAGTGCCAATGAATGTCAGTGCCTCAATCTCCAGTGTCACTAAGGCTCAGTGTTTCAATCACTACTGTCACTGAAGTTCAGTGCCTCAATCTCCAGTGTCACTAAGGCTCAGTGTTTCAATCACTACTGTCACTGAAGTTCAGTGCCCCAGTCTTCAGTGTCACTAAGGCTCAGTGTTTCAATCACTACTGTCACTGAAGTTCAGTGCCCCAGTCTTCAGTGTCACTAAGGCTCAGTGCTTCAATCACTACTGTCACTGAAGTTCAGTGCCCCAGTCTTCAGTATCACTAAGGCTCAGTGCTTCAATCACTACTGTCACTGAAGTTCAGTGCCCCAGTCTTCAGTGTCACTAAGACTCAGTGCTTTAATCACTACTGTCACTGAAGTTCAGTGCCTCAGCCTCCAGCGTCACTAAGGCTCAGTGCTTCAATCACTACTGTCACTGAAGTTCAGTGCCCCAGTCTTCAGTGTCACTAAGGCTCAGTACTTCAATCACTACTGTCACTGAAGTTCAGTGCCTCAGCCTCCAGTGTCACTAAGGCTCAGTGCTTCAATCACTACTGTCAGTGAAGTTCAGTGCCCCGGTCTTCAGTGTCACTAAGGCTCAGTGCTTCAATCACTACTGTCACTGAAGTTCAGTGCCACACCCTTCAGTGTCACTAAAGGTCCGTGCTTCAATCACTACTGTCACTGAAGTTCAGTGCCCCGGTCTTCAGTGTCACTAAGGCTCAGTACTTCAATCACTACTATCACTGAAGTTCAGTGCCACAGCCTTCAGTGTCACTAAAAGTCAGTGCTTCAATCACTACTGTCACTAAAGTTCAGTGCCCCAGTCTTCAGTGTCACTAAGGCTCAGTGCTTCAATCACTACTGTCACTAAAGTTCAGTGCCCCAGTCTTCAGTGTCACTAAGGCTCAGTGCTTCAATCACTACTGTCACTGAAGTTCAGTGCCTCAGCCTCCAGTGTCACTAAGGCTCAGTGCTTCAATCACTACTGTCACTGAGGTTCAGTGCCTCAGCCTTCAGTGTCCCCAAAGCTCAGTGACTCAATCTCATGGGAATGACGCTAATGACCTTAATGAGCAGTTTAACACCATGAGAAATAGTATGGTAGTCAATCCACTCGTTCCCAAATAGTATTCTCTTTGTGCGGTACCCCATCAATGATCCCTGACGTTTTTAATCCGGTTAACCATTCCGAGCTTAATAAAGATGTTGGGGATGTTAGATCCAAATTGTACCTAAATAGTAAGTTAGTCCTTTCTTACTGTCCACTATATGTCATTTTATTTAGTCAATCATTCTTCGAACTCTCAACAAATATTTGCATGAGGTTATTTACCCTTCAGTGATTGAGCGCTGCCGAGTGGTGCCTATCTATAAAGATGGCGTCTCCGGTGAAGTAAATAAATACAGGCTAAGCTCTGCAATCTCTACATAATTACTTTGCTGAAAAAATTATGCATCGGCGATTTGCTCTCATTATCGGCCAGTCTCTTATTTCACTTCCTTCTTAGTGGCATATTCCCCTCATGCAGCCTCTCAACGGCCTCTTCCTTTCACACTAGGCATTATTTTCTCATTAGACGCATTATCTTCTTATTAGTGGTCTGTTTACCTCGTTAGCATTCTGCATCCACCCATTAGCAGTCTGTTCCTCTCATTAGCTACCTGTTCCTTTCCGTTCATTGATTTTCCAACGCCAGGCGTTCGTGATTCTTACCTAAAAAAAGACGTGGTCTGTTGATCGTTGATTATAATATATAATTTATAATTTGATGAATAAAATAAAACCCCGCTGCCCACTAGAGATGAGCTGCGACGAATTCAAATTGAACTTTCGTTTACGTTAATTCAAATAGCGTATACGATAATGAAGTTTTATGTGTAACAATTAAAAATTGAAAACCACTTGCCATACGATAGAAATAAATGATTTAAAATTAATAAAAATAATAATGAGAGACCTGCTCCTCCCTGTTCCCCTCATTAGCAGCCTGTTACGCTTACTAGCGTCTTGTTCCGCTAGTTAGCGTAATTTTTCCCCATTAGAGGACTATTCTGTTTATTACCGTTGTGTTTCCCTCATTAGCGGCCTGCTTCCCCTCATAAATGGTAGTTTCCCTCATTAGTGGCCTGCTTCCCCTCATTAGTGGCCTGCTTCCCCTCATTAGTGGCAGTTCCCATCATTTACGGCCGGCTCCCATAAGCGGCCTGTTACCCTTAAAAATATTGTGTCCCTCATTAACGACCTGATTCTCTCATTGAACGTTCATTCCTCTCATTAACGACCTATTCCCTTTTTTCGCGGTCTGTTCCCCTTGTCAGCGGTATTTTACCTCATTTATAGCCTGTTTCCGTCTATAACGTACTCACCCTTAATTAGCATCATGCCCCCCTCATTAGTGGTCTGTCCTCTTCTTTTTCTGCATGTTACGCTCATCAGCGCTACATTCCCCTCAGATAGCGGCTTATTGCCTCATGAGCGACCTGTCTGTTCGTGGCGTTTTGTCCCCTCTATTACCAGCCTGTTCCCCATCATCAGCGGCCTTTTCTTGCAATAGCGTTCTGTTCCCAGTCATTAGCGTCCTATTCCCCTCATTAGCGTTTTAATTCCATCATTAGCGGGCAGTTTCCCTCCTTGGCGGCCTGTTCCCCTCATTAGCAGCCTGTTTTCCTCATTAGCAGCCTGTACCCCTCATTAGCAGCCTGTTCCCCTCATTAGCGGCCAGTTTCCCTCATTAGTAGCCTGTTCCCCTTATTAGCGGCTCAATGAAGTGGTCGGCCTTCCACTGAGCCCTCCACCCGACTGTTCATTGACCGCTCCTAACCAGGTGCCCCCTTCTGAAGCACCAAGACGGTAATGGAGTGTCTGGAGCTAGTCGTATTCTGTCGCTGTAAGGACAGGTGATTAAGAGAATTGGACAGGGTGTTGTAGTTCAATTTGTAGCCGTATTCTGTCGCTGTAAGGACAGGTGATTAAGAGGATTGGACAGGATGTTGTAGTCCTAAATGTAGCCGTATTCTTTTGCTGTGAGGACATGCGATTAAGAGGATTGGACAGGATGTTGTAGTCCTAAATGTAGCCGTATTCTTTTACTGCGAGGACATGCGATTAAGAGAATTGTACTGGGTGTTGTGGTCTAGTTTGTGAGTGTATTCTATCTAGCGAAATGTATTGGGTGTTTTCGTCGAGCTTAGGGTCGTTTAATCGTGCTTGATTTAATCTCCACGTGATCTAGTCATCGATCAAAACTGAATTGAAGGCGCCTGCACTATTGGAGGGAAAGTAACCTCGATTGATTAAGGTCCCTTTCATTGACCCGGTTGTTGTTCAATTGTGTTCCTTGCTCGAGGCAAAGCGGCGCTGAAAGTGATCTGTAAAGGAGCCTGTTTTGCTGAAGAAGACTCAAGTTAGCTAAGGATTGTCTTCATTACAGTGATAGAAAGGATGGCTCATTTAGATCATAATGCTTTCAGCTTAATACAGAACGACAATAGGGATGCGTTTGTACTCCGTGAGGACAAATGCATCCTATAGCATCCGTTTATAAATACATCAGATAACATCCGTTTATAAATACATCCTATAACATCTGTTTATAAATGCATCCTATCGCATCCGTTTATAAGTCTCCCACGGACACTTACAGCATCTTTTCACAGGTGTCCACACAAATATCTATAACAACTGACTACATGTTTCCCCACAAGGAGTCATAACATCTATTAACAGTTTCCCACAGTATAACCTATGACATGTGACTACACGTAGTTGTACCCACGAATACCTATACCAGCTGTGAATTGGTTCCACCACGGATGCCCATAATATCAGACAACACGTTATACCCACGGATACTAATATAATATCAAAACATGGGTCCCCACTCTTCATGGATTCCTATAACATCCGACATCAGGAGTACCAAGGATACCTGCAATATCTGGATACAGGTGTCTCAAAGGATACCTATAACATCATCCTGCATGTGTTCCACAGATATCTGTAACATTTGGCTTCAGGAGTCCCCAGGAAAGCAGATACCATCTAACTACATGTGTCTCTAGGGAGACCTCCAGAGAAACCTGTAACATATGTATGTATATACGTGCTATCTAACAACACGTGTCTCTAGGGAGACCTCAAGAAAAACCTGTAACATATGTATATACGTGCTATCTAACAAACAACAAGAGTCTCAAGGGAGACCTCCAGAGATACCTGTAACATATGTATACGTGTGCCTCTAGGTTGGTATATATCATCTGGCTTCAGGTACCCCCAAGGATACATAATTTTAATGGTTACATGTGCTTACAAGCCTTGATTGAAAATCAAAACTACAAAAAGGGTACAAGAACACTCTCTTACCAGAAAAGGCATACATGTAATTTTGAATTTTCGAGAAATCATCTTCTCGAATTTTTCCTCTGATGTGACAAATCATACTACTTTACCATTTATTACCACTTATTACCATAATATTTTACCATTTATTCTTGGCAGCCTCATCTGGAACTATGAGGTGCAGGAGGGCAGGAGGGCTGGCAGGCGCTGCCCTAACTAACAGCAATAAAAAATACGTTCATCTTCCAGGTCCAAGAACCCCATCTAAACTAACGCCCAGGCCTGGTAGACTAAATTGAATATTTGATTTAAAGGCCTAGGCCTGTCGTCTGCAATTTTCGAGTTAACGGCAATCTGTGTCGCGTGTTTTGGCCAATACTTCATAATTCTCTTTACCAATACCCTGCCTAACTTATACCCTGCCCAAATCATACCCTGCTCAGCTCACACTCTGCCCAACTCATACCTGCCCAACTCCTACCCTGCCCAACTCATACCTGTACAACTCATACCCTGCCCATTTTATACCCTTCCCAACTCATACCATGACTAACTCATACCTTGCCCAACTCATACACTGCCCAATTCATACCCTCCCCAACTCATACCCTGCCCAACTCATACCCTGCCCAATTTTTACCCTGCCCAACTCATACCCTGCCCAACTCATACCCTGCCAAACTAATTCCCTGCCCAACACATATTCTGCCCAACTCATTCCCGGCCCAACTCATACCCTGCCAAACTAATTCCCTGCCCAACACATATCCTGCCCAACTCATTCCCGGCCCAACTCATACCCTGCCCAACTCATACCCTGACCAACTCATACCACACAAAAAAGGTGAATTAGATGAGGAATCCATGAGGTATTTATTTACTTTGAAGCGGGACACCATTAAAATCTCGTTAGCATGCAGTAGCTATCGGAGAAACGAAACTCCACTGGCGGACGACCAATAAATTGATAGGCTTTATCTAGTAGCTATCGGAAAAATGAAACTCTACTCGCGGAAGACCGATAAATTTATAAGCTTTATCTACTAGCGATCGGAAAAATGAAACTCCACAGGCGGACGACCGATAAATTGATAAGCTTTATCTAGAAGCTATCGGAGAAATGAAACTTCCCTGGCGGACGACCGATAAATTGATAAGCTTTATCTAGTAGCTATCATAGAAACCAAACTCTATGGGCGGACGACCGATAAATTTATGAGCTTTATATAGTAGCTATCAGAAAAATGAAACTCCACTGGCGGCGACCGATAAATTGATAAGTTTTCTCTAGTAGCTATCGGAAACATGAAACCTCACGGATGGACGACCGATAAATTGATAAGCGTTATCTAGTAGCTATCGGAGAAAGGAAATTCCACGGGAGGACGACCGATAAATTGATAAGCTTTATCTAGTAACTATCGGAAAAATTAAACATCACGGGCGGACGACCATTAAGTTGATAATCTTTATCTAGTAGCTATCGGAAAAATTAAACCTCACGGGCGAACGACCGATAAATTGATAAGCTTTATATAGTAGCATTCAAAAAACGAAACCTCACAGGCGGACGACCGATAAATTGATAAGCTTTATCTAGTAGCTATCGGAGAAAGAAAATTCCACGGGCGAACGACCGATAAATTGATAAATTTTATCTAGTAGCTATCGGAAAAATGAAACCTCACGGGCGGACGACCGATGAATTGATAAGCCTTATCTAGTAGCTATCACAATAATGATAATAATGAATGACTATAATGATAATCTTATAAGCCTTAACTTTCACAATAAATCACACATGAAAGTCACTTTCCTAGACGAATATCTTAAAATACGTATCTCGAACAGTCGGAGCTGTCGCCTACACCTGACCAGGGCTAGGAGGGTTGGGGTCTGTAGAGGCATAACCATCGATTCAGAGCCGCCTCCTGACCTGCCTCTAGCCTCTCCGATCCCACAAGACCAGGGCCTCCATAGCTGGGGAAGGAAGGAGGAGGTGGGTAGGCTAAACATAGAACAGCTTTTAACTGGACGAATTAACGTTTTCCATTTCCATAGGATGCTTGGATGATCACAAGTCTCACGGCTGATCTACTTAGTCGACCGTGACGCTTAGAAAACGTATGCATCACTTACTACAACTCTTGATTGATGTATTTTATGTGATGATAAATAGAAAAAAGCATAAGAGGATATATGAATAAATTAAAATGCATCCAATGCAGCTAGAAAGTACCGATTGGAGCGTTGATAATCGGTTTCAATTTATATATAACATGAAGCTTCGGTCACTCTGCAACTTGATCTTCTCTTCGCTTTTTGTCACTGCTATGAGCCTAGGCCAATAGAGAGCAATCCAGGCTGATTGAATGCAGCCACGGCCGACAGAACGCAGTCTGAGCCGATAAAGCGAAGTCCAGGCCGATAGAAAGAAGTCCAGGCCGATTGAAAGCAGTCCAGGCCGATTGAACGTTGTCCAGGCTGATTGAAGGCAGCCCAGGCCAATTGAACGCAGTCTAGGCCGATAAAACGCAGTCTAGGCCGACAAAACGCTGTTCAAACCGATTGAACGCAATTCACATTGATTGAATGCAGTCTAAGCCGATAGAGCGCAGTCTAGGCCGATAGAACGCAGTCTAGGTCGACAGAACGCTGTCCAGGCCAATTGAATGCCGGTCAGGCCAATAAAACACAATCCAGGCTAATAAAACGCTGTCTAGGCCGATAAAATGCAGTGCTTTTGTAAATTTGTCTGTATTCAAATGATCTGAGTGCATTAAAAGGATGCCAGATGATGCCACGTCTTCAATTATTTACAATTGCCGGACCGACCAAAAATTCGACTTCACCTACGTGGAATTTAACTTTATATAGAAATTTCTTATGGTACTATGTGTGGCAAAGCCTCTTATAGATAATATCAATCAAATTTTTAATGAGTTCAAATATAGAGAGGAAAATGGACATTGAAGATTTCACTTAGTTTTAAATCATAAACGAATTTTTGCGCGCTACTGTACGTGATACAAAAATCTATAAGCTTCATATATAACAGGCCTAAATATAAGTGAAACCATAAATTGCAGATCTGAACGATTTATATAAAATGTAACGATTGCGTAATAACAATTGGTCGATTATTCAACAGAATATGCCAGGGAAACGAGTCCACAGCGATCGAGACCTGCTAGGATGAAAAGGTTTTGGTTTCAGTGCGCCGGGGTGCACTGTTCATTTTATGAAATTCACTCACTTTTTTCAGATGAGAACAATAAAATCTCTCCAAAGTGCTATCGTTTTGAAATGAAAAACTAAATTTCCCGAGGACGAATCGTTATCCTTCGGCATCTAAAGTTTAAGGTCAAGGAACTATTTTTTAAAGGTGACTTTTTACTGAGGAGGCTCTTAAACTAGCAACAGAATAGACCACTAAGAAAGAAGCTACACAATGGAAAAGCACTTACTATTCATCCGGCATATCGTTTACTGTGAGGCCAGAGGCATATTTAACTATTTACACTCTAATATAAGTAGCATACTACAGGTTTTCTAGCACAATCTGCATAGCACGACCACAATTTGTCGATGGAAATCCCGCTAGCAACATTCCTACATGCCAAACGAATTGTTTTGTGTGCTTGAAACAATTGGCCAAGTTCATAAGCTGTTAGTGACTTCAGCGGTACAGGGTGCATGTCATGTGGCACAGGGCAAGAGAATGTCACTGCGTGGTCTTCCTTGGAGGTTTGAGTGTCATCCACATGATCTAGAAAATTCTGGTTGTTCGGTGGATATCAGGTTACGTGACTAACCTCCAATGCACTTTAAAAGAGTGGAAGAGCAAGACAAATTGGTCAAAAGTGGAGTATTGTAGATAAGAGAAATGGTATTTGTGGTGTCCACCTTGGTGCTGTTGTATACCATGGGGTAGGGGCTTTACGCCGACGTGCTACGTTATGTTGCGTGTAGGTAGAGATATTTTCTGGCCACGTCTGAACCATTCTTACCCAACCCAACATGAGTTAGGGGCGTGTGCTTCTAACCCGCGTAGCAGAAATACGTATTATTTTAGAGTGCATATTTTTCACCGAAGCGTACGTATTATTCTAGGGTATATACCTTTTCCCGCGAGGCCAACGTACGGATTATTCTAGGACGCGACTTTTCTAAAAAGACTCAATGACGCCATCTCTGACGTCATCTTTACTCTCTTTGCTCATTTATTAACAACCCTTTTTCCAACAAACTACGCCAGAATGGGCACCATGGTTTTCAAGAATATTCCGTATGGCAAGTGTTTAAAGGTGCAGTAAATTTCTCACATCGAATTACAATCAATATTGTAGACATGTCGAATGGGATCAGCAATACAATGCGTCAGAAGATGTCCAATCTTTTTAGGGGAAACAATATGATGCGTTTTGCCAGTTCCCCTTCTTCGATTAAAATAAGAAGGATTTTTCCGAGTGATCACAATGGACATATAAGTTTGATTTGAAAATGCATAGAAAGGTCTGATGGTGTATTTTAATTGTATCGGTTCAAATTATCCCATTCACGCTCAACATGACATAGAAACACGCGTAGAGTTAGACCTATTCTTTTTAGTCACACGAAAACCATATAGATATTGTTTTTCTTCTGATGCAACTTATCGAAATTAAAGTCACCAATTTGTGAGACACAAACACTAGCTGAACAGAATGACGTGTTAAAAGTATTTCACTCGTGTGCTCCTTACCACTATTTTGGGCCCATAAACGACTGAACGTCAAACCACGTTATGCTGATGCACTACGTTATGCTTATGCATATGATATGCACCCACGTTACGGTTATGCATATGATAGACAACAAATCATCTGTTGTACACCATTGAGATCTACAGATCGGGAAATCTGGTCATCTATTAATAAACACAGTAGAAAATTGTTCATTTGCCCGCGCTAAAACAGGCGTGAATTAGCATTATTTCAAAACTGACACTCGTGCAGGTTTCAAACCAATCTGGCTGACCTCCGGATTACTGAAACACCATAGTAACTTTCAGGCTGATTACCACATCTTTGCTGCTTCAAGTCCTGTCTGCCGGAGCAGTCATCTTTGCTGCTTCAAGTCCTATCTGCCGGAGCAGTCATCTCTGCTGCTTCAAGTCCTGTCTGCCGGAGCAGTCATCTTCGCTGCTTCAAGTCCTATCTGCTGGAACGATTTTCTAGTTTCAAAAATATAAAAGAGTATGTTTTCTAATTGAAACAACACCCTTACATGGAATTACTATTGAACATCGAAGACCACTTATCTCGTCTAAGCTGGTGAACACAAAACATAATCTTCTGTTTACGTATAAGTTTAAAAGTCAATATTCAGACACAACTTCAGCAGGAGTTAATCATTGAATTGATGGCCATAAAGCCAATTATTCAACACTGGATTTTCCACATGGCTAATAAATATGTACACATTGTATGATTTATGAGTTAGAAAACTTTTTGACCCACTCGACGTGTAGTGTGTGTTGGTTAGTGCATGCTACGGCCCTCCTGCATGGTAGCTGGCTCGAGCGATGCTGGTGTTAGTGTTGTCGTGGTCTATCTCCAGAAGTTACAACATTTCAATTTGTCAGACTATCCTTTCACCCTTACCGCACTCATGTCGCCTCTTCAGATGGTGAATTGTGAACGGGTTAAGACGGATACGATTAAATACTTCGTAAATGTTTCATCACGATAAATGTTTTCAACGAATTTATTCATGCTTCAAATTGTTCATCTACGAATAGTAACTTTTAAATTCGTAGAATGCAGACTTTTAATATCTTTGCAATGCTCACCTTTCTTTAACAATTACAGAGAAATTGAAGTTTATTCTTTCAGACAACTTGAGTTCCATTTCTCTAGCTCGTTAATGCACTTTGGTCGCAGTTGCTTCTATCAAAGTAGCCTGAAAAAGTGTCTTTTCTAACTTACGGTTTTGATATATTGTATTTTAAAAACCTGAGTAGTATTGATACAGCGACGCTAAATTTTGACATGAATAGCAATAACCTCTTTTCTTCTTCCAATGTCAGCGCTGGCACTTGCAGTGCAATACTTTTAATCAAGGACTAGAAGATGTAACAGGAGGACCCTACCAATGAATTAAAAAATAATGAATACTCTACGTTAACTGGATAGTTTCTAATAAGTCACACTTGATTCAATGACGATAACCGTCGCCAAGCATTTGAACTCATATGAAATGATTTTTACAAAGATTTCATTTGCATTAATGTCATAGTAAATCTTTAACGTATTTTTGCGAGCACCAGAATATCCCACTTGGGGCAATAATTGCTCTTCAGCAATTGCAACTGCTCCATTTACATTTCTTTTTGAGAGGCACGATTACAATTAAAAAAAAACTTTTTTTTTTTGTTATGAGACGCTTTTTCTTTGCACACTATTTTTTGTTGGTGTTCTGAAATGCCTTCGTTTGTTTACTTTCTTACGCGAGTGACCGAAACGTAAACAACATATCTCGTGTCAGGATTTGATCCGCTCCGCCGTATTGCCACTTCATTTCACTTCTCCCTTCGATTATTTATTGGAACGGAAGTCAAAACAATCACCTTGTTCTTTATTTTTGTATATTTATTTTTACGATTACATGAAAACAGCAAATAATAAATTTTAAATCAACTTAATCAGCAAAAGAGTACATGGATAACCATTACACTCTAGTAACGTAGCTACAGCTTGAGTCTCCCAGCGTCTGCAAACGGCCACGTGAAACGATAGTGGTTGATTTTTTTTATCCCCACTCAAAATCACAGAACTACATCAAAGTTCAATTCGTGTTCCCTCCCTACCTATATGATTACTCAAGGTGGTTCAAGAAATCGTCTCAGGGTAGCAGTACCGTTTTGACGGCTTCGCATGGAAAATATTTGTTTTCCTGGGGAATTTTTGTCAAGAATAGTTCCCCTTGTAACATCTTTTCCTCCTCGGTTGTACATCATAGCCTGCGTCCCTCTGAGTACCTGTGAAATGAATATCTAGAAGATACAAGTGACAGAGGAGTCAGAAACTGGAGGCAACGGTGCATTGTAACAAACAGTAAAAGGGAGGTTTGGCGAGTTAGTAAAATAGTCCTTAACTGCAGAGTGACAGTGGAAATGGATAGGGATGGTGGCTGTATAATTCTTCAATAACATTAAATCCAGAAAAAAGTTACCAAGAAATAGCAGCCGACTCGGGCAATTAGGCTGTGCTCGTTAAAAGTACAATCTAAAGAACCCATCAAACAGAAGCAATTACTCACAAGGTAGTTGTGGTGAGGCCCACTGCCATTCATCAGGCCCTGTCACCTCTGACGCCAGCAACAGCATCATTGAGCTGGTCATAACAATAACTAAATGCATTTAGCCATTGTTTTGTCTACGTCTTCTTCGAGAAAGTCAGACAAAAGGTTGGATACTTGCAGTTAGTTAATGTATGTTGTGAAGCCCTGAACAGCAGTATGTTCTGCTAACAACCACTTTCAGCAGCAGTGACACCAGTTGTGTGCATGTTCTTGCTCAATGAAACCCAGTGACCGCAAGTTCTTTGTGGTTGACAAAGATGTAATTCCATGGATTGATTTCTTTGCCACTGAGCGCCGCGACCTCAACCACATCACGATTCCACTCTATTAAAGTTCTTTGTTCCGCTAATTATCTATTGATTTGGTGTCGCAAAATTGCTGCATTCAAGGGCTTCACATGAATACAATGTTGAATTGTTTTACAATGAATCGTGCAGCTGAACATTCGTTACATTTCAATCAAGGGCTTCGATTCATCTTTTTCGTAGTGAGTGAGTGCGATGTCTTCCACGGAATAGCCGCACTGAACAGGAACTAAGTAACAAATAAATCTGTTTGACAAATAAAGTAATGAATGCCTCGAACAGAATTGGTCATTTACCCCTTCACTAATTGTATCAGATTTTTGTCGCGTATTCTTCCAACACCAGAATTAAGCAGGACCAAACGATTGCAGCAAAATGTTACGTTATTTTTAATTCGGTCTTACTGAATTTTCTTATACATTTCTCCATCAGTTGTGTCCTCGGATTGAAATAAAGGACAAAAAAAAACAATATTAAGAGGGCTCATAAGGCCTCTAGCATCTGCAGTCCTGGGAGTATAATATCGTGACGTTAAAGTAACAGTCCAAAGACACAAATATGGGGAGCTGAAATTGTACTCGGAGCCCGTTAAATTTGACAGTTAGAAGCTTCCTATTATCTCTTTGGACGCTTTGGTCCCCTGATTTGACATCACGATACTGCGCCCATTACAGAAGATGTAGGAGCTAGCAATCTCTCGATTGAGGGTTGCGTGTATGTCACGAACTTGCAGAAGCCACGCTCGGAAATGTAGGTGCTGGCATTGGCTCGATTGATGACTGCGTGCGGGTGACGGTCTTGAAGCACCTATGCATGGTGATGAGGGAGCAAGTATTAGTTCGATTGAGGACAAGGTTCGGGTCATGATATTACAGCACTCATGCCCGGTGATGTACGAGCGAGCATTGGCTCGATTGATGGGTGTGTGCGGGTCACGGTCTTGCAGCACCCATGCCCGGTGATGTAGGAGCGAGCATTGGCTCGATTGATGGGTGTGTGCGGATCACGGTCTTGAAGCACCCATGCCCGGTGATGTAGGAGCGAGCATTGGCTCGATTGATGGGTGTGTACGGGTCACGGTCTTGCAGCACCCATGCCCGGTGATGTAGGAGCAAGCATTGGCTCGATTGATGGGCGTGTGCGGGTCACGGTCTTGCAGCACCCATGCCCGGTGATGTAGGAGCTGGCATTGGCTCGATTGATGGGTGTGTGCGGGTCACGGTCTGGCAGCACCCATGCGCGGTGATGTAGGAGTGACCATTGGCTCGATTGAGGGCTGCGTGCGGGTCACGGTATTGCAACACCCATGCCCGGTGCTGTAGGAGCGAGCATTGGCTCGATTGAGGGCTGCGTGCGGGTCACGGTCTGGCAGCACCCATGCCCGGTGATGTAGGAGCGAGCATTGACTCGATTGAGGGCTGCGTGCGGGTCACGGTCTGGCAGCACCCATGCCCGGTGATGTAGGAGCTGGCATTGGCTCGATTGA
>SDVV010012914.1:1630-15292 GCA_016164225.1 Gammarus roeselii | reverse complement strand
GGTCCATGTTGTTGGTTCAATTACTCTTTTGTTATAGCATTTATTACTAAAGAGCTGAAATAAAGCAGTTTATTGTGATGCCTGGTTGATACCATGATTATCTTCTGGCATTGCAAGTTTAGCATTTAACAAAGAAAAATCACAGTTGTATTCAGAGGTTTACAGTCCTGCAGCTGCATTGACTAACAGCTGATAGCCTATTTATTATAATTCCAGCCCATTGCTAGCTACATCACACCACTTGAAGTTTATATTCACACTTGGGGGCCGTCCATCGGGAATTGGACTTGGGTTTCTCTTTGCGGATGGGACTTAGGCTGTCAAGTTTGAAGCCACCCATAACATCGTTGCACAATCTCTCTAACAAAGCAATGAAACTTGGGGCACATCCACATGAACATGACCGAAAGTTCAAATGACTACATGAGAGGCGTAAAACCCGTGTTCATACAAGGACCTGACCGACCATTAAATCATGTTCTAAAACTAAGGATATGCTAGGGTACAATGAGACCACCTACAAGGTTGCTGTACGGATTTACACCATCTAAACATATAATCCTATGATTACGTATAAATCATACAACAACAACAATAAAGAAATAACCATGTCATTTCTCTTCTCTACCCTAACCATTAAATCATTTCCTATGACATATGGAATTTGTGTACTCTTGGGATAGCTCCATCCATGAGATATGTACACTCATATGAGACTTGACAACACTAGGTAGCTCCCTATCATCCCCATCGCTCGAAAGATCGCTCACTGAACACTTGCAGTCACACAATAACTCATGGGATACATGTAGTCATATGATATCTGCACTTCTGGGAAGCCTCCACTCATGGGATACATGTAGTCATATGATATCTGCACTTCTGGGAAGCCTCCACTCATGGAATACATGTAGTCATATGATATCTGCACTTCTGGGAAGCCTCCACTCATGGCATACATGTAGTCATATGATATCTGCACTTCTGGGAAGCCTCCACTCATGGGATGGGGCACTTAGACTCGCAGGAGACTCTTTGTTATCATACATTGACACATAAATCACTGAATATGTGGTTAGACGGGATTTACATTCTAGAATTATGTTGATGCGATCCTTACATCACAAAGCTATATTAAAATGGTAACACACCCAAACATACAGAAATTCTATTGAAAATCTCTAAGCTATAGCATATTGTTATATTTGATGACATCAACACCGAATTCTATCATAATTTCGAGTAATACAGTCTATCTTGTTTGGTGTATCAGGTTGCAACAGACATCTGCTGGATGATGTATCATGAGGCTAATCCTGTATGCAATTAATTAATATACAATAAACAGCTAAGAAAACCAGCTTGTAACAACATCAAAATTTTCTAGAACTAAAGGAACTACGGCAATAATCGTAAATGAATGTGAAGTCTACATGGAACATCACTATTATACACTTCCTGATTAATTACGCCTGAAATAATGTGGTCTGTGTAAGTTACAAATGTAATAATCCTTAAATTGTTATGAATACATAATACGAATGATTCAAAATTCGATTCTAAAAAGAACTGGATCCAATATCTAAACGTTTTCGTTCCAGTATTTCCAACACAACAATAAATTTAGTGTAATGAACTCACATTAAAGCACTAACTCTATGATAATCGTTCAAACTTATACAAGAACAATACAATACCAATGTTATTCTATATAAGAGCCGATAACTACGATAAAATTGGGGCATCCTACAAATTCCAAATGACGTATGTTACTCCGATATACCATGTGTAAGATCAATCGAGGTGTGATACAGGTATACGTAAACCACTTTGTAAGAAATAAACTGAGCCAAATAGTAAATGATTATTTATCTCCAGTGCCACGCATCTCTAACGGTTCTGTTGCATCTATTCCTGGGTGCTAGGAGTATAGCCCCATACTGCGTACAACCGCAGGTAGAGCGGGGCGTATTGCACCATGTTTGCACCGAGCGAATGGTGCCCAAGGCGAGCGCATGCGCCTCGTGGCTGACTCCAAGCGTCAGTGGACACCGTAGCACCACTGCACTACTCGAGCCAGTCTGGACATTGCACCATACTAGTACACCCTCATGTGTACACCCTCATGTTTGTGAGAGACGCTGGTTACTCACAGAGAGATACTGGTCACTCAATGAGAGATGCTGGTCACTTGCGGACAGACGCTGGTTTCTGATAGATTTGTTATCCAAGTGAACTGATAACAGGAATAAAATCGAACATCAAGACGTAAAACAAACCAATATTTCGTATCACTCTATCTAATTATGATGATTTATACCCAACACTATATCAAATACTGTAAATGTATTGCTAGTAAATTTAAAAATCTCTGGTAACCATTTCAAACAGCACGACAATAATAAAATATCTATGTAATCTTCGATCAACCGCCGTGTGTCTCTATTAAGCTCTGATCAAGCTCACCTGACAAACCGAGATGCGTAGCGAGTTTTAGCCTAGGAGGACCTTATCCTCACAACCCTCTGTCAAAAAATGTTTCATTAGAATATACTTAGCTGAAAAAATGTATAATGAATAACAGTGGCAGCATCACGACAACGTGAAAGATACACTGCCTTGGATCACCATATGGTACCCAACACAATACAAATACACATCAAGCTGTTCACAAAGGGGCACGACCACGCGACTGCGGGACCTCTATTTATCACGTTATCATTATCATTGACTCGTGGGTCATTCATTCTTCACACCCCTGCTGAGCTCCAACCTGTTGGCTCTACCCCCCAGCCTATCCTTGAGGTAGCGTGACTAGGGTGTAAAGTGTACGGATACGAAGAAAAAGTATGCACATGCAAACAGTGAACGAAAGTGCTTAGCGACATTGCCATCAAACACTTTCAACTCTAGGAAAGCGTAACAGCTCTCATCACAAGACAAAAATTCCCTGCAGGAAGAAGTACATTTGTTATAGATGCTTGACCGACAGACTCGGGAGATGTGATCAACCTGGAAAAAGAAGAAGACATTTCAAGTCTTACTATTATACCATACTATTGCTATAAATAACAAATCTTGTAGATAATGAACGTGTAAAGCACAAAACAACAATCACAATCCGACCACAGCCTGGTTGCGTGCATGCGGTGAGCAATCTACTTCTGGTCCGGGTCTTGCTTATCTGGATCAGAGTGCTGAGTAATTATAGCTCTAATAAACCCACCATGCTATTACAATAAGCCATAAATATATATGAAATAAATATATACAAGTACAGGACATCTCCACTCAAGTCGAAAGCTTGGGAGGGGTCCTGAAAGCTACCGTAGGGTTGCTAGTTGTGTCCGGTGCCCTCCGTTCGCCTAAAATCCTAATCTAAATACGTTAGTATCAATAATATATACGCCTAATTATTCCATATCTATACTCCGATCTATGTTCCGTCACCTTCGGGCCCCAATACGATGCAAATCACAGCACCTGATCCACTATTTTCAATAAAGCGTGGTTGAGTCTTCATAACCTCGTCTCAAGACAGCGTCAGGAGGTCCGATGAACATACAATACCCTTTGTGCGATGATAGGTTACTTTATTTGGTTAGTAACAAGAAGTTATCGCTGGGGAGTCCATCCATTGACAAACAAAAGCCACCGAGATCAAATGCTCATAAATCCAATAGACGGATACATGATTGTTAACAGCGAAAGCGATCCCAACAAATGGGTCATTGAATCCTCATATTTGAAAATAAAAACAAACACTCCTTCGTCGTTTCATTTGAGTTTAATCCATTCATCTAGGGTGGAAATATAGCTACATATTTCAAAACTCATGCTGATATAGCACTCATCTTTCTTTGAAGCGTGTCATGAATTCACCACGGGGTCCGAAGGTCTAGTCTAATCCACGAAATGGGAACGTCAACAAAGCGTAAGAGTCATGACGCTTGTAAAGAAACGTGCGGGAGGTTCACAGAACACCCTTTGAAAGAAAATGACACTGCTGGGGAACAGCGTCTTCAGCGTATACTAAAGGTTTTGCCTGTACTATTTTCCTACTAAAATTAAACTATATATCCATGTTTGCTTAGCCGAACCGGTTGGTCTGTAATGAATTACATTAAAACGCATTTATTCCGTGAACGGATACCATGTTGTACCTACGTCATACAAAACATTATACAACTTATCAGATACAAAATACCCTTTTATACACAATACCCACAATAATCCATACTTTTTCTATTCGTTTTGGTTTTATCCTATAATCTACGGTGGGAATATAGATGCATATTACAAAATTCATGCAAATATACATTTATTATTAGAGAAGCTAATTCAAAGTTATAATTCATTGGTCTGTGGAGCGTACTGTCTTTACTTTCCGTATCATCTATGTCGAGATATCCCCGTAAAAAAAAGATTATCCATCGGGCTTAAAACAAATAATTACGGAAAAATGATACAAAAGTCGAGACCTTCGTCGCAAACATAGCCGGCAATAAAAATTCATGCAACCAAAATATGTGCGGAATATTGACATATAATACCGCATGCAAAGTATTATGTAATACATATCTATGTTGGCTTATCCTATTTATATAAAGCCATGTAATGAATTACATTGAAAACGCCAAGTGCCTACGCAGTTGAAAATTACAATAATAACCTTATGCATGCACCAACAACTCAATTGATATTAACACACAACACATCCCACCCAATACCCTATTATAACCCAATCATCTACAACCCTCCTCCGTCACACCACACCGCCGACACCCCTACCCCGCAAACCGGGTCCATACCGTGACAGGGGACGCGGGCCCATACCGTGACAGGAGACGCGAGCCCATACCGTGACAGGAGACGCGGGCCCATTGCGTGACAGGAGACGCGGGCTCATAGCGTGACAGGAGACGCGGGCTCATAGCGTGACAGGAGACGCGGGCTCATAGCGTGACAGGAGACGCGGGCTCATAGCATGACAGGAGACGCGGGCTCATAGCGTGACAGGAGACGCGGCTCATAGCGTGATAGAAGACGCGGGCTCATAGCGTGACAGGAGACGCGTGCTCATAGCGTGACAGAAGACGCGGGCTCATAGCGTGACAGGAGACGCGGGATCATAGCGTGCATCACAACTGCTCATGGTCCTTTTAATAGCTATGACCATAGAGAACTGTTCACCGAGTTGAGAAATCCTTATAATAGCTATGACCATAGAGAACTGTTCTACAAGTTGAGAAGTTTTTATAAGAGCTATGACCATAGAGAACTGTTCTACGAGTTGAGAAGTCCTTATAATAGCTATGACCATAGAGAACAGTTCTACGAGTTGAGAAGTCCTTATAATAGCTATGACCATAGAGAACTGTTCTCCGAGTTGAGAAGCTCATCACCTCACAGTATTAAAAACATTATCTTAGAAGTATTGCGTGACCCACCGAGTGTAATCATCACAAGATGTTACACAATGCTGACTCATAATATTGAGGTTTACATAATGATAACAAGTAACGTAACGCAATTTTTTTTAACCTGGTTAAATTTAAAAAGGTTATTTTTTACAAACAGAACACGACAAGTTAGTAGCATGCAGTATCTTATGTAAGATTAAGTACATTTATATAAGTGAACCTGCAAAATAGTGTAGGAACTTTTACTGGAGGGTATGAAGAAGTTACAAAAAAACTCTACGGTAATAACTTCAAACATTTCATTTACTCGTCAATCTTTACGCTGGCACACGTAGTTCGTAAAGTAACGACGCAATGATGATCTTTTCTATAGGTTGGTCTCACATTTACACTCAAGAGATTCTATTCAGAGCATTATAATTTTGGCGAAGAAAAACACCTGGAATAGGACCTCGTGAAAAATCGATAGAAGAGGTCGATCCAGGATTTCAAATTTATTTACAGAAATTCGCCCTGAAATGGACTTGGTTTGCCTCATAATGACGGCGTCTACAAATAACACAAAAATGTTCACTGACAATTTATTTAAACAGCAAATGGTAACGTTGGAAAATTAATTCTTGTTTTGAATTAGACAAAGCAGGATATCAGTTATAATTATTCTTCTATAACAGTTACCCATTATGTTCTAAACATTTCGTAGTCTCTTGGAAACGTGAGCTATTGAGACGGAATAAACATTAAGCAATGACAAAACTGTAGGACCTTTATATCATGGGATAGATGATCCAGAGTCTCTGGTCTAATCAAAAACACTATAATAGGTTGTTGAAAATGTTTTATTTCTGTAAATTGAATTATAACAAAAGGGTAACATCAATTTCGATAACGGCGAGGCTTATGATGATTTTTTTTATGGAGCATGAAGGCCCCAAGAAAATGCCTCTACCATTTATTTCCTAGTGACACCCAAATGAGGGAGACCCCTGGCCCCAGCTCTGATCGTCAGCGAGTTGTGGCATCTTGTCATACAGACTAAGCCGGTTGCTATCTAGAGAGATACATTTTTTTACAACTACCCATGAAAGGCTACTCTGAAAGCATCTAATTATTTTGTGAACTCACATTCGATTTGCCTACCATAACAAACGACGAAAACAATTTATCTAATTTTTATATTTGGATTTATATTCAAGCAACAAATGTTTCGATAGCTTCTAATCTAACCTCTACTGCCGCAACAGCTAATTGCCGAATGCGCTTATTTATGCAAGCGATCATTAATGATGCGGCTAAGCTTGTTTGGATAGCCTTGATTTAAGCGCCTCGTTCGTCTCTATGAAGATCATGTCGACGGGCGTATAGGGAGAATTTCCGAATGAAAAGACTATGTCCCATCCTGGACTTTCTTCATTTACATCCCATTTAACCAAGCCAAGTCTAGCCTAACTTTACTTGGAATAATTGAATCTAGCATGACCTTACGTAACCTATCTCATCTTAACGTGAAACAGACGCACAATAATGGCAATGGGGGTTTTGTTCCAGAGAACATTCGTGATATAGGGAAATACATATTCAGACAGTGGGCTGAAATCCCCCAGCAAATGAGGTGTCCGACGACAAGGCGCACCTCACACTCTCATACACTCACACTCGCACACCTGAGTTCTTTTGCGCAAATGGTCCGGCCGGGTCATGAGTGCGGTTCGAATTCACTGTCGGCAGCAGGGCCCGACAGCGTGACTGGCTTACCCCTGCCGCGTCATTATGACCGCCCCCCCCCCGTCAACAACCATCCCGTCTCTCAACGATATGCCAAGGGCGGGAAAACACATCACGGCAGCGTCAGAACTCATCCGTTCGCTATCATTCTCCACTCACGCCTATCCAGTGCACGCTCTCTGTCCTAACGCCTGCTTCACACTGTCCATCCACCCAAACTTCGGTCTCCCTCTAGGCCTACGTCCACTCGCCTCTCACTTCAACACATTTTTCACTAATCTCCCTTCATCCGTCCTCACCATGTGCCCGAGCCATCTCAGAACACGCGAATCAACTCTGTCCTCTAACTTCTTTACCATCCCCGCTCTGATGCAAACCGCGTCGTTAATGAGCCTGTCTCTCAGCGACACTCCAGCCATGCTCCTCAAACATTTCATCTCGAAACCATTCAACCTTCTTCTCTCCTCTGCTCTCACCCCCCAAGTCTCAGCTCCGTCCAGCACAGTGGGGACATCAACACCCTCATACAGCCCTCTCTTTGCTTCCATCACCAACGTCTTGCAGCTCATTACGCTCTTCAGTGCACCCAACACTTTACACCCCTCCTTCACTCGCGACTTCACCTCAGTTTTCACTAATTCAGTGTTCTCCACAAGGGAGCCCACAAACTTAAAACACTGAACTCCATCCAACAACTCTCCATTTATGATTACACTAATTCAGCTCGCATCGACTGTCATTGAGCATCTCATTACTTAACTTTTACCCGCGTTCACTCGAAACTTTCTCCTCTCACACGCTCTACCAAACTCAGACACTAACCTACATAGCTTCTCCTCTGAATCCGCAACCAGGGCCGTATCATCCGCAAATAGCAACAAGCTCAGCTGCCAGCTCCGCCCATTCGCTTCCAAGAGTTCCAAGCCACGACAAAGCCCACTCGCGTTCACCTCCATGACCAATCCATCCATATAGATATTGAACAGCCAGGGAGACATCACGCAGCCTTGTCTCAGTTTTACTGAGAACCAATCACTCACCTCGCTTCTCACTTTGACACATGCTCGGCTGCCAACGTAGAGACTATGCTCCGCTTTCAACAAATGTCCGCCCACTCCATACAAACACAACACCCTCCACATCGCTTCCCTATCAATCCTGTCGTATGCCTTTTCCAGATCCATGAAAGCTCAGAACACGTCCTTTCCCTTTGCAAGGTACTTCTTACAGACCTGTCTCACTACAAAAATCTGATCGGCGCACCCTCTACCTTTCCTAAAAGCACACTGTTCCTCTCCAATTGCGCAGTCCGCACAGTCTCTAATTCTTATGATCCGCACTCTCCCGTACAACTTACCAACCACACACAACAGACTGATACATCTCGAGTTGCAGAATTCATTATATCTCCTTTGCCCTTTTACAGCGGAACAATGCAGGCACCGCGCCACTCAATTGGTACCACGCCTGCCACAAAACGCAAGTTCAGAAGTCTCACCAACCATTCGACAATCGTTACTCCACCCTTTTTCAGGCACTCGGTCGCAACGCCATTCAAACCAGGGGCTTTCCCTGCTCTCATCACCTCTACCACCTCCTGCACCTCTTCCTTGGTTATTTCCGGCACAAGTCTCTCTCCTAAAACTGGCATCCGAGCACCACCACCCACAACAACAATGTCAGCCTCTCTGTCATCCTCGACATTCAACAATTCATCAAAATACTCGGCCTATCTATTCCGTACATCACCACTTTCCAACAACAAGTGGCTGTTTTCATCTTTCACCTCTTCCTCCTATCCGGTCTCTCCCTTTCTTGCCCTCCTCACCTCTTTCCCGAACATCTTTGTGTTCTCCTCAAAATTCTGGCACAACCATCTGCCCCACCTGGCATCAGCGTCCCCTTTGGCTCTCCTCACCACCCGCTTTACCTCGTTTCTCCTCTCTTTATAGCCTTCATATGCCACCACTGACTTCACCTGCAACTTCTCCTCAAACGCTCCTCTTTTCCGTGCCACCGCCAGTTCGACCTTCTCGTTCCATCACTCGCAACCTTTCCTTCTGCACCCGCCCACATGGCGCACACCACACACTTTCTTCGCACATCTCAGCAACGTATCTCTTAACGTCTCACATTCTTCCTACACATCTCTCAGGTCCTGTCCTCTCACGTTCTCATATTCCTCAATCAATGCCTGTTGGAACTCCTCAGCTCTGCTTCTCACATTCAGTTCACTCACTTTCACTACCTATCTTCCTTCTCCTACTGTTTTGTTGCCCTCTTGTTCCAGCAGATGGTCATACATTCCTCCATCATCCCCTCTCAACACCCGCACATCCAGCAGCCTCCACACCACTCTCCTCAATATCAGAACAAAATCCACCAAAGTTCTCTCCACCACTGCACCTCGAGCCATCCTTACCCATGTGTACTTGTGGATATCTTGCTCCTAGAACGAACTGTTCCCGACCACCAACTCTTGCTCCATACACAGACCTTTCAGGTTTTCTCCACTGTCATTTCTACCGGGAACGCCATACCTTCCTATCACATTCTCCACCAGTGCATCTCCAACTCTCGCATTAAGGTCAGTCAGTGCAACTACATTGAAATGACTCAAAACTCTCAATACACTCACTCAGGTCAGTCCAGAATTGCTCCCTCTCCTCCTCACTCTTCTCGCTACATGGACCATATGCACTCACAAATACCCATCTCTCTACGCCTGACTTAACTTTCACACACATCAAACTTGAGGACACCTCCTACCACTCGGTAACACTGCCAGCCAACCGATCACTCAATATCAAAACCACACCTACTCGTGTCCAACCTTCCTCCACACAAGACTTTCTTCCACTTATCACACCAAACTCGCATTCTCCATTACCTTTCAATTTCGTCTCACTCAGCGCCAACACATCAAACTTCCTCCTCACAAACCTCTCACCAATCTCCCTCCTCTTTACATCATACTAAAACAGCCACGCACATTCAGCGACCCTACCAAGAGGCTTCAGAGAGGCGTGAGCCTCTCCCCCCCTCGCTTGTCTTGCCGTCTTCGAGGAGGGGTTTTACAGAGAAGGGGATTCCTAGCCCCTTCGCCCCGCCCTTTTTAGTCGCCTTTTACGACACGCAGGGGTTACGGTAGCACGATTCTACTCCCGGCTATGGGGGCGCCCAGTTAGTTGCCTCCTACGGCACGCGATGGATACGGTAGCAAGATTCTAGCGCCTCGTCTACAAGGCCCGCAACTATTTCACCCCCTACATTGCCTGATACTCGCTCTCGGTACACTCTTACCCCTTTCCTCCTTCCCTCTCTCGGCAACGACTCCATCGATAACCTCTAAACATTAACATTTTATCATCACTAATAAATACAACAACACAAACAATAGACTAGCAAGATCATAGCATTGAGTATACTATTTAGATCAGAGCATAATATTACCGTTTGAATACATCTGCATCGGAAATGAAGGTTCTATAACGCGTTTCCTCAGATAAAGAGAATTTCTTCAGCACAGAAATGCATGTCGGACAAGACTAGAACAAGTAGAAGCCCGAAGAATGACCTTTTTGCATAAATGATAGAAGAAGTGTTTGAATTTTGTAATATGGGGGGACGGACTTTGTATTGGCTCTCATTGGGAGCTCTCACGGCTATCCAGGGGCTCTCATTGGGAGCTCTCACGGCTATCCAGGTGATTTCTACACTGGGCCGACAGTTCCACTCAAAATTTGATCTGTAACTAACTGGGAAAATAAAACCCGTTGGCTGGGACTATAACACAAGATTTAGACTCTATAAAATTTCCAAGAAAGTGTACTCCCGAATTACTGTGGTGCAGAATAGTGCAGAATGGTGTCGAATAGTGCAGAATAGTGCAGACTAGTGCAGAATGGCGCAGAATAGTCTAAGCGATTACAAAAGGGGCCGTCGCCCCCCTTCAGCAGGGGATTCAATGCTATATGATTGCAGGGGATTGAATGTTATATGATTGAGTAGAAGATGGGATAGCGCCAGACTCGTTCAATATACCCCTACTTCCTCTTCTGTTCAATATTTCCCTCCTCCCCCTCCCCTATCTTCCAGGAATAGTGAAATTTCAAGATTTTTCAGGGCGACCGCCAATGTCTAAATAACTTTACGTTCGTAGCGAAGAAAGGATCTGATCATCCTTAGATCTTTAATGAGGCTAGTCATCAGAGGAGGATTTCATCCACATGGGGTTGTCCATTGGGAGATGCCATTCCTTAGGACATTATCTGCAACGACCTGTTGTATGTCCCTGGATCATTGGCTTCGTTGAGACCTGTTTGAATCGCAACCGCTTGTGTTGTTCGGGGAAACGTTGGAGACATTTTGATAATCTTTTCCACAATATGGATGTGATTTAAGGGGTTTCGTGGAACAAATTTATCCAACAATGACCCGCTCGTAGAACTAACTCGTTCTGTCTTTGTAGAGGGTAAAATTAATAATTTATATTACTTTCACGTAAGTCATGCACTGACGATTATAATACAGTTGGATTAAGGTATATGGATCCAATTAAATTGTACAACCAATGTCATGACTGTGCTAAACATTATTACTAATAAAATCATAATAAATAATAATAATAAATCATATTGAGCTCCTGATTGAAATTAAGAAAGCGTCCCGTCAATTAATTTTGTTCTGAAATGTATTAAATAATTCAAACAGATCAAAAGCCGCTCTGCTGGACGTTTAAAAAATAAATGAAGATAATTTCAGTGATTGAAAACTGTTTTTTGCTGCTGTTGAATGCCTAAATGCAATTAGGCAGTTCCCAGAACTGTGCTTAGTGTTTTAAACGAGAGGTTTATAGGAGAGGTAGTGTATGAAAAGCCCTATTCTTTATGTTGCTACCGGAGCATAATATCCATGGGATAATCAGTGTTGGGTACGATGATTTAATGACGGAAACAACTGTAGTGAATCGCAATGCTTTTGTGGGGCCGCTTTTGTCCTTGGATCAAACGGTTTCCAATGCATCCCCGAATAAAAAATTCAGCTAATTAGGTGCAGTTTCATATAAGAGATGTTAAGCAGACAATGTTACAGTACAATTTCAGAGGCCTTATTTGTAAGTAATTCCAGTAATATTGAAAAAGGCAACATCGAAGAAGCAGCAAACATCTTTCCAAAATTTTGTATCCTCTGTTATTAAATACAGTCAAATGAATACAAGGATTGCAATATTTTACCGCCTTTATTATAATTAACAACATGATTATCCCCGGCTAACTGCCATCTCTGTTAAGCCATCATCACAAAATCTAGTCTGTAAATGATGGGATTTGTTAGAGGCTTGCCTGGCGACTAATTATGACTCTTTAAGGACCTCTGTCAGACGCTGGAGGCCTTTCTTAAACTGCTTGTTACATTTTTCAGTATTTTCTGGGTCTGCTACATTCTTTAGTTTTTTTATGGGTCAGATATTGAAGTTGTATCCCTCGGTGTTCACCAACACCGGCAACCTATTTTAACAGCACTGGCGACAGTTCGTGCAAACATAAAGTTTGTATAGGCCCATTAGACTTAAAAAATAATTTGTGCTCTCAAGCAAAGGGATAACACCGTTACAAACTGGGTCATATTTATAGAGAAGGGTATTATAATGTTAAGTCTAAATTCTCAATGTTCTATGAGGATGGCGCCATGTGGAACACCAATCCAATTATTATGAAATATTTTACTCCATTGTTTACAATTACATTCAAAATCAAGCAGGATTTTGTCTTTCAATATTACTTCAGTTGTGTGAAACTACATCTTATCATTATCATTATGCACCATATTTTCTGTTGTAGTTTTTCTTCGATAGGCAAATTGTTTTAGATGCAGTACCAGTGCTACCAGATATGGTATTAAAGTGTAAGGCCGCCGTGGCCGAGTGGTTAGCGTATCCGACTGCAGTGTCAGCCTCTGGTGCTGCATGTCGCGAGTTCGAGCCTCGGCAGGGACACGGCGGTCTTGTGGCGGGGAGATTGGGCTTCTTCCCCCTCTGTGTCTGCCTAACTTAGCCACCCCCCTAACTAGGGGGAAACGGCTGTATGTCTATACATACATATGTATATATACTAATTCAAGTTAGGTCACTGTTAGTATTGGTATAGGTCGGCTTTGGTTGCGATTAAAGAACCTTGCTTCTGCGGGACCACTTTCTGTTTCTGTGCATCAACTTTCTTCACTATCTTTACTAAACATGCAATCAGGCTTGTATTCCGATAGGTTCATGTCCATTTGAAGTATATAAATTGCTACCAGATATGGTATTAAAATGTATCACAAAATATTTTATGTCGATAATGAAATAACGATTGAGATCACTGTATTAATATGTAGGCAAGTTCCGACTCTATTGTGGTTACAAACTCTAGTTTGAAACCTTTTGAAAAGCCTTTAAGTAGCTATAGTGTTTGCACCTTCCCTTAGCAATCTTACTCATGACATATCACGCATCTGCAACGACGGCCAATAT
>SDVV010012913.1:0-15292 GCA_016164225.1 Gammarus roeselii | reverse complement strand
GCGCACCTCGTACCTTTGCCACCTCGTACCTTTGCCACCTCGTACCTTTGCCACCTCGTACCTTTGCCACCTCGTACCTTTGCCACCTCGTACCTTTGCCACCTCGTACCTTTGCCACCTCGTACCTTTGCCACCTCGTGCCTTTGCCACCTCGTGCCTTTGCGACCTCGTACCTTTGCGACCTCGTACCTTTGCGACCTCGTACCTTTGCGACCTCGTACCTTTGCGACCTCGTACCTTTGCGACCACGTACCTTTGCGACCACGTACCTTTGCAAGCTCGTACCTTTGCAAGCTCGTACCTTTGCAAGCTCGTACCTATCTCAGCCCCCTCGTGTCTACTTGAATACCCTTATACCCACGTTACTAACTTGAACACTCACGTTACTAACTTGAACACTCACGTTACTAACTTGAACACTCACGTTACTAACTTGAACACTCACATTACTAACTTGAACACTCATGTTACTAACTTGAACACTCACGTTACTAACTTGAACACTCATGTTACTAACTTGAACACTCACTAACTTGAACACTCACGTTACTAACTTGAACACTCACATTACTAACTTGAACACTCATGTTACTAACTTGAACACTCATGTTACTAACTTGAACACTCATGTTACTAACTTGAACACTCATGTTACTAACTTGAACACTCATGTTACTAACTTGAACACTCACGTACTAACTTGAGCACTCGCGTACTAACTTGAACACTTGTACCTACTTCAACTTCCTCGTACTTACATGAACACCCTCATATTTACATGGACACCCTCATATTTACATGAACACCCTCATATTTACATGAACACCCTCATATTTTCATGAACACCCTCGCACTTACCAGAACACCCTCGCACTTACCAGAACACCCTCGCACTTACCAGAACACCCTCGCACTTACCAGAACACCCTCGCATTTACCTGAACACCCTCGCACTTACCTGAACACCCTCGTACTTGAACACTCGTATCTGAACCAAGTGCAACCTTAGCAACTTCATTTCTTCCGTTCCTTTCCTTCTCATGCCCACTTGTTTAACCGCCCCTGTCCTCTCCTGCAGCAGGCGTTTGGCTCTAGGAGGATATCGAGTCTATCGCGTTAGAAATGCCAGTTTCTTTAATGCAATCTTCCGCTGCAGCTGGTGCCCCTGGAAATGGCCGAGCGCGAGTTCTGGCGCATCGTTTCGTCCATCGACGAGGATGTTACAGTCGAGTACGGGGCTGACCTTCACACCATGGACCACGGCTCTGGCTTCCCCACTCACAACTCCAGCAACCTCATGCCTGCCGATAAGGTGAGTCTTTGGTCAAGGCACAGAAATGTGGGAACGTGAAAGACATGCTCTTGACACTTGGCGTCTTTGTCTTAGCGTCTTTGTGCAATGATACAAAAGTATCAATAGTAAAAAGTGATTTCACGGGATCATACTGTCTGCTGGCTGCACTTGACAGCCACAGACGAGCAGCTTCTGAGGCTTGGGGTCTCTGCATGGACTAAATTGCGGCTCAAACTGACAGATTCAGTATTAATAGACGTTCATCTGAATCCCTCCCTATGAGGTTCATGTATCAATCAAACCAGGCATCTTTTCATTTTATTGAGCAGGAAGCTGTAAAAAGATTTTGCTTGCTCCCCTTCACAAATGCGTTCACTTTCTATATTTTAACTACCCTGCCGAATACTTCTTCCTAACATTGAAGTGGTTACAAGCAATTAGGCTGAATTTGACTGAAATCAGGGAGAAAATTGGTATCTAAAGCTAACTGAAATATTTTGTCAAGATGAGGTCTGAACTACTGGGAACTACCTTTACAATGGCAAGGGTAATCAGACACAAACAAGATTGCTGGATTTATCGTGCTTGCAATTTATACAAGCCATCAGGTTCTAGCTCCTTCGACATGAAGTAGCTATTGTACCTACCTCTGTGGCCTCCATCACCCCCGAAGCCACCCCAGCGCACACAAATTTTGTACGGCAGTACTTTTTTTTAGATTTATTTATTCATCTCTGAATTTCACGAATTTAGCTAATAGCTTGGTTCTAGCTATTGAATTCATAGGTTTCACTCAGCAACATAGTTTAACACAAAATACAGATACCTATGCACTAATTGTAACAAATTACAGCACACAAATTAGTGCACAGATGAGGAGATGCGTTAACTGATTAATCAGGCACAAGGGAGATTACAAAATAACACAGTACCGTTGTTGATCGAGGAATTAGGTGCAGACAGTGGCTGAATGCCCCAGGATGGGGGGTGGCCGATGGCAAGGCGCATCGCACACCCTCTCACGCTCACACAACTTAGCCCTTTTGCGCTGAAGGATCCGGTCGGAAACCCCACAACACACAATCAGGGTCACGAGTGCTGTCCGAGGTCCGTGTCAGCAGCAGGGCCCGACAGCGTCATGATGACTGCCTCCCCCCCCCTACGGCCATCCCGTTTCTCAACGAGACGCCAAGGGCGTGAAGGCACATCAGGGCAGCGTCACGCCTATTCACTGCACGCTCTCTCGCTACCTCCACATTCAAGTCTCTTCTTCCTAACGCCTGCTTCACACTATCCATCCACCCAAACTTCGGTCTACCTCTAGGCCCACGGTAACTCGCCTCCGCCTTCATAACTTTTTTACCAATCTCCCTTCATCCATACTCACCATGTGCCCGAACCATCCCAGAACACGCGCATCCACTCTGTCTTCCCTTCTTCACCATCCCCGTTCTGATTTGAAACACGTCGTTAGTAAGCCGGTCTCAGCAACACTCCAGCAATGATCCTCAAACATTTCGTCTCTAAAATATTCAACCTTTTTCTTTCCTCTGCTCTCACCCCCCGTGGCCGAGTGGTTAGCGTGTCCGACTGCAGTGTCAGCATCTGGTGCTGCATGTCGCGAGTTCGAGCCTCGACATGGACACAGCGGTCATGTGGCGAGGAGGTTGGGGCCTCCCTCCTCTCTGTCAGCCTAACTTAGCCACCCTCCTAACTAGGGGGAAACGGCTGTAAGTCTACGTCTTGACGTACTCTCACCCCCCAAGTCTCAGCTCCGGAGAGCAGAGTTGTCCTCATACAGCCCTCTCTTTGCTTCCATCCCCAGCGTCCTACAGCTCATTACACTCTTTAATGCACCCAACACTTCACACCCCTCCTTTACTCGCGCCTTCACTTCAATTTCCACTAGTTCAGTCATCTCCACACGGGAGCCCAGATATTTGAAACACTGAACTTCCTCCAACCGCTCTCTATTTGAGAGGACACTAATTTTGCTTGCATCCACAGTCCTCCAGCATCTCATCACTTTACTTTTATCCACGTTCATTCTAAGCTTCCTCATCTCACACACTCTACCAAACTCAGACACTCAACTGCCAACTCCGCCAATTCGCTTCCAACAGCTCGAAGCCACGATCCAGCACACTCTCGTCCACCTCTCTGACGACTCCATCCATATAGAGGTTGAACAGCTAGGAAGACATCACGCAGCCTGGTCTCAGTCCCACTTTCACTGTGAGCCAATCGCTCACCTCGCTTCCCACTCTGACACATGCTCGGCTGCCAACATAGTAACTCTGCACCTCTTTCAATAATGTCCGCCCACTCCATACAAACGCAACACCCTCCACAGCGCTTCCCTGTCAATCCTGTCGTATGCCTTCTCCAAATCCATGAAGGCCCAGAACACATCCTTTTCCTTTGCAAGGTACTTCTCACAGACCCGTCTCACTGCAAAAATCTGATCGGTACCCCCTTACCACTCCTAAAGCCACACTGTTCCTCTCCAATTGCGCAGTCCGTACAGTCTCTAATCCTTTTGATCAGCACTCTCCCATACAACTTGCCAACCACACATCACAGACTGATACCTCTCGAGTTGCAGTATTAATTTTATATCTTTTGCCCTTATACAGCGGAACAATGCAGGCACTGCGCCACTCAATCGGTACCACGCCTGCCACAAAACACAAGTTCAGTAACCTCACCAACCATTCGACAAACGTTACTCCACCCTTCTTCAGGCACTCGGTCGCAACGCAATCTAAACCAGGGGCTTTCCCTGCTTTCATCACCTCCACCGCCTCCTGCACCTCTTCCCTGGTAATGTCCGCCACAAGTCTTTCTTGCAAAACTGGCATCCGAGCACCACTACCCACAGCAACAAAGTCAGCCTCTCTGTCATTCTCGACATTCAACAACTCATCAAAATACTCGACGCTTCTCTTCACCACTTCCTCCTTTCCGGTCTCTCCCTTTCTCACCTTCTTCACCTTTTTTCCAGAACATCTTTTTTTATTCCTCAGAATTCGCGCACAACCGTCTGCCCCACCTGTCATCAGCGTCCCTTTTGGCTCTCCTTACCACCCGCTTCACCTTGTTTCTCTTCTCAACATATAGCTTTCATAAACCACCACCGACTTCACCTGCAAAAGTCTCCTCAAACGCTCCTTTTTTCGTGCCACCGCCAGTTGGACCTCCTCGTTCCACCACTCGCAACTCTTCCACCTGCACCCGCCCACACGGCGCGCATCACACACATTCCTCGCACATCTCATCAACGCATCCCTTAACGTCTTCCATTCTTCCTCCACATCTGTCAGGTCCTGTTCTCTCACGTTGTCATATTCTTCCCTCAACGCCTGCCGGAACTTCTCGGCTCTACTTCTCACATTCAGTTCACTCACTTTCACTACCTCTCTTCTTCCTCCCGCTCTTTTGTTGCCCTTCCACCTCTGCTCCACTTTTAATGTACCTTTCACCAACAGATTGTCAGACATTCCTCCACCCTCCCATCTCAACACCCGCACATCCAACAGCTTCTACTCTCCATCACTCTCGTTAATACCAGCACCAAATCCATCAGCGCACTCTCCACCACTGCACCACGGGTCATCCCTTCCCATGTGTATTTTTGGATTTCTCGCTTCCTGAACAAACTGTTCCCGACCACCAGCTCCTGCTTCTTACACAGACCTATCAGGTTTTCTCCACTCATTTCTACCGGGAACGCCATACCTTCCTATCACATTCTCCACCACCACATCTCCAACTCTCGCATTAAGGTCACCCAGTACAACTACGTTGAATTGACCTCCAAAACTCTCAATACACTCACTCAGGTCAGTCCAGAATTCCTCCCTCTCCTCTTCACTCCTCTCGCTGCCTGGTCCGTAAGCCCTCACAAATGCCCATCTTTCTACGCCTAACTTAACTTGCACCCTCATCAATCTTGAGGACTCATGCTTCCATTCGGTAACGCTACTAGCCAAAATAACACTCACTATCAAAACCACACCTTCTCGTACCTTATCTTCCTCCACTACGGACTTTCTTCCACTTACCACACCAAACTCACATTTGCCCTTACCTTTCAATTTCGTCTCACTCTGCGCCAAATCATCAAACTTCTTCCTCACAAACATCTCACCAATCTCTTCTCTTTACCTCATTCGTACTACAGCCACGCTCATTCAGCGACACTAACAATAGTGTTCGGAGAGGCGTAAGCCTTTCCTTCCCCCGGTCGTCTGGCTGTCTTTTAGAGAGAATTTCACAGATGAGGGGATTCCTGGCCCCGCTTCTTATTATTCGCCTCTTACGACACGCAGGGGTTGCGATAGCATGATTCTAAGCTCCAGCCACAGGGCTTCCCTATTAGTCGCCTCCTACGACACGCATGGGTTACGGTAGCAGAATTCTAACACCCCCACCACGGGGTTCAGGAACCATCATGGACATACCACAAATACATGTCCGCAGCAGTACGCCTCCAGCACGACCTGAACTAACTCGATGTCTAACTGCAGGACAACGGAATGAATATGTACACAAGCAAGTCATCCCTCTCACTATCAACACCCGACATCAGTGAACATCGCATCCACCCTCATATTACTCATCAACACTCCCATACCCCGAAGTCCCAACACCACAATCCGTGTAACATATGACAAAGGAATGACGTTCAAACTTCACACTAACAATATCGGCGTCAAAATTAAGATTATATTGAACGTACGCCGGGCATTAAACATCCTTCGACTTTGCTACCTTACCCTTGAACTCCCTACAAAGAATACATGACTCAGCTTTACGCATTGTAATGGTCTGTGCAGAGAAAGCGCCAATTCCTTATCTGCATGAGAAAACCAAGGTGCCTCCTCTTGAACGTCATTTGATACGAGGGGGACAAATAACTTCAGGATTGGGCCCGGCCAATCCTTGCTACCACCTCTTGAACCCATGTTCAACAGTTCAAAACAGTTTAGTCCAATAAGATCGTTCAGTTTACGTGTCATGATGGAATTTTTTACAAGTATTGCACCGCAGGCTACCGAAATATACGTTAGACATTTACACATTACTCTATAGGCAGCCCCTCAATGCTTGAACAGTTACTCATTTGAGAACACTTGCACTGCCTGATCAATGAGCCAACACGGTCCACCAGAGTTACTCACCGGAGATGAACGTAGAGAGGAGTTGGAGTTGCCAGAGGTGACAAGGTTCACCTGTCCAGGTTGAGGCACGAGCATCACACTGCTCTCCAGTCATACCAATATCCACTGTGAAACGCCCCTTCATCTGTGACTGCAGAGCTGGGGCTCACCCAATGCGATCGAGCACGTCTTTACGTCGTCCCCGCCATCGCACGGCAGGCTTCGTCTCGATATCACGTTGGTGCGTGATATAAGGGAGCGCTCGCGAGATATCAATATAAGCATGGGTGGGGCGGCACTGGGCTAAATACAGGGGCCTGTATTAGCCGTGTGTTTCCCAGTGTGCACATGTCGGTGGGTATCTGGACTTCCGGGCAGTGCGCTGGCAGTGGCTCCTACGTCGCAGGAGGACCTGGAGCTAAGCAACACCTCAACAACACCTTTCATTGGTCTACCCCAATGTAACCGTGCCATTCTATCCCATGTCATCAGGAGTACGCCAACGACAGCTGGAACCTGAACAACTTGCCGGTGCAAGAGGGTTCTGTGTTAGCCCACATTGGCTGCGACATTAGTGGCATGAAGGTGCCATGGATGTACGTGGGCATGTGCTTCAGTACCTTCTGCTGGCACAACGAGGACCACTGGAGCTACAGCATCAACTACCTCCATTGGTGAGTATGTGTCAGTTTGGCTTTGGATCACTGGAGCTACAGCATTAACTACCTCCATTGGTGAGTGATGTGCCTGCTTGGCTTAGGATCACTATACCTTCAGCAGCAACTACCTCCATTGCTGAGTGATGCGCCTGCTTGGCTTAGGACCACTGGACCTACAGATTGACTACCTCCATTGGTGAGTGTGTGCCTGCTTGGCTTGGGATCACTGGAGCTACAGCATCAACTACCTCCATTGGTAAATGATGTGCCCGCTGGCTTAGTACCACTAGAGCTACAGCGTCAACTACCTCCATTGGTGAGTGATGTGCCTGCTTGGCTTGGGATCACTGGAGCTACTGCATAAATTACCTTCATGGTGAGTGATGTGGCTGCTTGGCTTAGGACCAGTGAAGCTAGAGCATCAACTGCCTCCATTGGCGAGTGGTATATTGGCCTGCTTGTCTCGATTGAGTAGCCTGCTTGTCTCGATTGAGTAGCCTATAGGCTGAAGATGAAGTTTGTAATTCAGTTATCATGTGAAGTTGTGAGATTCTTCTTAGAATTACAATCGGTAGCTTAACAGTTATCACCCGCCAGGCATCTTTTGGATTCACGGACCGCACGCAGTCACGGCTTAACTGGATGGTGGACACCCTTTTTTCATTTCAGGCTCTCGGCTGCTTCATCCTTTATTATCTCACTTTTTTTTCCCATTCTGAATTTACTCAACTTTTATTTACCTCATTTGCATTTACGTTTTGTTTCCATTTTCTTGTAAATTATCTTCCACTCCCTCTTAACACTACCTATAATCGTCGCTCGCCGGTCCTAAATTTTCTCCTTTTATGCGGGTAATAACTGCCCAGTCCCGTCCTCTCTTTCTTGCATCCTCTTACTACGACTATTTCCTGTAGATACGAGACAAGTCGTGAAGCAAGTGGTGAGGAGAGCTAAGAGGGACCTTGGTGACAGATGGCAGACGGTTGTGCTAGAGTTTTGAGAACAAGAAGTGGTTCTGGATAGAGGTGGAGAGGGTGTAAAATGGAGAGATCGGGAAGGAGGTGGTGGAAGATTATAACGGCCGGTTGTTGTTGTAAAATGGTGATGTACGGCAGAGGTGGTACAGAGTATTTTGTTGTTAAATGTTGAGGATGTCGGTGAGACTGACATTGTTGCTTAGGGCGGTGGTTCACGGATGCCGGTTTTGTGAATGGTTGCGGACATTACTTGAGGCGGTAGAGGTAGAGGTGAAAACGTCGTTGCGACTGAGTGCCTGAGAAGGGATGGAGTAACGATGATCGAATAGCTGATGAAGCTACCGAATCTGTGTTTTGTATGAGGCGAGAGGTATCTGTTATGTGTTGCCCGTAATTTTGTACGGGAGAGTGCTAATCCAAAGAATTGGAGACACTATGGATGGTGCAATTTGCGAGGAATAGTGCTACTTTAGGAGTGATAGACGGTGTGCCGATCATTTTTTTTGCAGGGAGACGAGTTTGAGCAGTAGCTACCTTGCAAAGGGAAAGGATGTGTTCTAGTCCTTCGTGGATGTGGAAAGGTTTTCGACTGGGTCGACAGGGAAGCTATGTAGAGGGTGTCACGTTAGCACAGAGTGGGTGGAATTTTGATGAATGCGGTTCAGATTTCCTATGTTGGCAGCAGAGCATGTGCCTGAGTGGGAAGCGAGGTGAGTGCTTGGTTCACAGTTTGACTGAGAGCAGGCAGCGTCATGTCTCTCTGGCTGTTCAATCTCTACATCGATGCAGTGTTCGAGGAGGTGTACGCGAGTGTAATGAGTCGTGGCTTGGAGGGATGGAAGTGCACGAGCGGTGTTTGCAGATGAGTCCGTGGCTGTTTACGGATGATACGACCCCGGCGACCGATTCGGAGCTCTCGTTTTGGCTGGTGTCGGAGTTTGGTTGAGTGTGAGGAAGCTTCGAGTTGATGCGGGTAGAAATGAAGTCAAGATGTTGGTGGAATGTCGATGCGAGCCCAATTAGTGTCCTCTTCAGTGGAGAGTTATTGGAGGAAGTTCGATGCATTTTAATGCTTGGGCTCTCATGTGGAGAAGACTAAACTAGGAAAAACTGAGACGAAGTAACGAGTGAAATAAAGGTGTATAGTGTTGGATGAACTAATGAGTGCAATGAACTGTAGGACGTTGGGTTTGGTATCAAAGATGGGGTTTTATGATGGAGTAGTTGTCCAAACTATGCGAAGACTTGGGGCTGAGAGCAGAAGAGGGAAGGTTGAATGTTTTCGAAACGAATATTTGAGGTGCATGGCTGGAGTAACACCGAGAGATTAGATCAGTGCTAAGGCTTTGGGCAAATATGAACGGGGATGGTGAAGAAGTTAGGGAGAGAACTGAGTAGATTTACTGAGATGGTTTGGCCACATGGTGAGAATGACTGATGGGAGACTCCCGCCTTCAGCGTCAGTTTCCCCTGCTGAACTCAAGGCTATTGCCGTCGCCTTCTTAGCGACCGATACTCTACTAGAGGCCAATATCTCAATCTTTAGTGATTCGCTTAGCGCGCTTCAAGCAAACCCTATAGATCTTCAACAATTACCAGTCTGTTGTTTCAGCAATCTTGCGCTAGCTTGTGTGATAGTCCTCCAGTGACATGAACGTTCATTCGTGCTGGGTTCCGGGCCACTGAGAGATGGTGTGCAATGAGCAGTTGGACAAAGTGGGGCGAAGAGCTGCAGCAGCGCTTGACCCATCAGAACTGAGTCTACAACCACATAGCTGTGCGCAATATAAAGAACATGGAAGTCTGATGTTCCTATGCCGATTGAGAATTGGACATAGTAGACTGACGCTCAGAGAACTAATGAAGGCGTCGCCACCCCCATACTGCATGGACTGTTTAGTTCCTCTTACAATAGCCCATATCTTGGCAGAGTGTCTTCACTGTACGGAATGTCGACGACGCACACACTTCTCCAGTAGCCGGTTCCTGGACCTTTCTAATACACTCCGCCTAATGCTTACCGAGTTCCCTCAGAGGTAAATCAGTGCGGAACCGCTTTCCAGCTACCTTCGAGAAACCAACCTCTTGGCTGGAATCTGATCTGTTGCGAATTAATCATGCGTAATCTTACCTTCCGTTAGATTCCTTCATCTCGGAGGACCACCGTTTTCTTAGCTCACTTTCAGTAGGACACTTTTTTGACTTCTGACTATTAACAATAGTGACTGGAGCGTGCCGTGAGTCGAAGCAATCCCTGAGACGGACGATGACTTGTCGATGACTTGATGCAGCACTAGCTGCTGGGTTGACGTTTGGTTCCAGAAGCACATTGACTCGCAGTGCAGTAGAAAGCCTTCATACACTAATCTGATCTTGTGAAAAGGGTGATGAAGGTGGAGGTGAATGGATGTAGGCCTAGATGTGGACCAAAGTGAGGGTAGATGGATGGCGTAAAGCAGGCTTTAAGGAGAGGAATAACTGTGGAGACATCGAGAGAGCGTGCAATGGACAGTTGTGTGTGAGGAAAGAGGTGTGATGGAATGAGTTTCAACGCTGCGATATAGTGCTTTCCCGTCCTCGTCGTCGCGTTGACAAACGAGATAATCGTGGGTGCGTCGGGGCTAGGTTACTATGACGCAGCAGGGGATTCAGTTCAACGCAAGAGGACGAAGTTTGTTAGAGTGTGAGTGTTTGATAAGAGTGAGAGGTGCGGTGCGTCTTGCAGTTGGGCACCCTCCACCCTGTGGGGGCTCGGCCTAGGACTATCTGAAACTCCAATTTTTCTTCTTTCTATTCCTGCTGTTCTCATGCGTGTTCTCTACAATTGGTGCAGATCTTATGCATGGGATCCCTGTTTCCGTCTCTTCATTTTCCCCCTCAGCAAGTGTTTGGACGCATTGCCTCAAACACCTTGATGACGAGTGCGATTTCTTGGGTCTCTGGATCAGGGTTGGTTGAGTGATAACGCTTCTTGTGGCCACCAAAGAGTGTTACCACGATATGGCATCAGCAACTTGAAACTTCGCGATCTTCTAGTGGCATCCGTGCATACTATTGACATTCGCGGCTTGAAGCAGCAATAAACCCAATCAATCTAATCTGATCTAAAGTTTCTCTAGCTTGATGCAGCACCAGTTCTTGGTTAGACAACGGCGCATGAATGACGCGGACTTCAGTGCGCTGGAGTTAGTTGTGTTACGTGGGCGTGGCAAATTCTTGTTGTTATAAGTTTCAAAGACAAAAGCTTTGCGCAGAGGCAGTATCGTGACCAATGAGTGACTTCGCGCAGACAAGCTTGCGCTGCTTTGCGCAGAGGCAGTATCGTAACCAATGAGTGACCAGTGAGTTCGAAAACACCATCGCATACTGTTTTTGCGTCTAAGCTCCTAAGTTTACAAGATCCTAAGGTATAGATGCTTATTTTTTTTGCTGTTTCAGAATAAGAGCCGGTCACCGCTCTAAGCCGAATATCGCACCGAGACTAAATATCGTCACGTTGAAATTGAAGTTTTCAACCTAATTGGAAAACTTTAACCTATCATCCTATCATCTCTGTAGAGCGAGAGCAATAAGGTACCTCAGAGGGATACCCCCTTGGGGTATCCCAGGCTCACTCGCCCTCTCGCGGCGTCCTCGTTAATCACCAAATTTCATTTGTCCCTCTGTGTGAATATGTTCTGTTTTAAAAAATTCCTCCACCGTTCCTCCCTTTCAGTTTGTGGCTTCATTCCCCCCTTGGTGCACAAAGAGGTGAGCCTCTCTGACACCGTGGCTTTTGAATTTAGAAACGAAACCAATTGAGATTAATAAGAGGCAACAAGAAAAATGTTTCATAAAAGTTTATAAAAACGAAAACTTACACACAAAAAAATTAGATTTAAGATTAATTTTAGGAGTAAATTTGAGGATTAAGTTAGCGTATATATTCGTATATACAATTAAATATGAGTTAATAAGACCCCACCTTCAGTTACCCAGAACCCCGGGTAGAAGCCGGGGATCAGACGATGGGCAAAACCAGGCCCTATTGGAGGGAGGCTGGCAACCCCTCTAGAGCGTCGTACTCCAACCTATCAGCGAAAATGAACGTCGAACCCCTCATCTAAGAGAAGGAAAGTCTTGAATGGCACTGTGCGTGGAGGGGACGAGGCAAGTCGAGGCAGGTTGAGGCGAGTGGAGACGAGTCGACTGGCGAGGCGGCGAATCGAGACGAGCCGAGGCTGGTTTAGACGGGATGACCCAGGGAATTGAGGGTACTCGTGGGTACTCGGAGCTTACTATAGGGTACTCGGAGCTTACTATAGGGTACTCGGAGCTTATTGGAACACCCTTGAGACCCTTGGGGACCCTCTTGAGAAACTTCGGTACCCGCTAAAGGCCCCTCTGAACCCTGGTACCCCTGCTTTCCTCTCCCCACGCTGTAAAACCCAGACACAGAAAAATTGTATTTATGTATGTGAAAGGCTTGAGTAGAACAGTTAAATATTACAGTCCGCGGATTACTGGCACGAAAGGCGAGGGTCGCGTCGAGGCTGGTCGAGATCAGTTGAAACATGTTGAAGCTAGTCGAGTTGGTCGCGACGAGCAGAGACTGGCCGAAATGATTCGAGACAAGCCGAGATAAGCTGAGACGAGGAGACCCGGGGGACTTTGGTTACCCTCCGGGATTCGTCGGGCTCTATTGGTACCCGAGACACCTCTGCCACCCCACTCCCACCCTAAAATGCTTGAGTGGAAATTTTTGTTATTACAGTCCACATTATTACTAGCGCAGAGGAGGAGAGCTTTGTCGAGGCTGGTCGAGGTGCGCCGAGATCACTCAAAAATGTTGAAGCGAGTCGAGTTGGTCGCGACGAGCCGAGACTGGCCGAAATGATTCGAGACAAGCCGAGATAAGCTGAGACGAGGGGACTCGGAGAACTCGGGAGACTCAGGGGTCTTCAGTTACCCTCCGGGATTTGTCGGGCTCTATTCGGACCCAAGGGACCTCTGCCCTCCATCCTATCCCCTTAAATAATGAGTGCGAAATCAATAATCCGAGCTGTTTTTCTGCCCGTGACGATCCACGGTCCACAATTTTGTCATGTATCATAATGCTGGTGTATTTGTGTGGGGGTTCCAAACGGTCCGTGCACGCTCGCGCGTGCACGGACCATATGCAGTTTCTGGGGCTGACCTGGACTGCGTAGCTATAAAACCTTGTGACGCGTTGCGGTTGGAGTTGATCTAATCCGTGAAGCCATAGGCCTTGCACCAATTTCGACTGAACTATCAGTGCGCACTGGCGCGCGTGTATATTACTCCTGGAGTTCTGAGTGGATGGAGGCGGGGATTCGTTTTGTCTGAGTTTATTTTACCTGATTGAATAAATTGTACTTATACTAAACTAGACCCCGTAGCTGTAACTTTGTGTTGCGTTGCTGTCGGAGCTGACTTAGTCCGTGTAGCCGTGACCCTTGTACCTGTCTCACCGATGATACCTGTGCACACAAGCGCGCGTACATGTTACTCATGAAGTTCTAAATGATAGGAAGCTGAGGTCCGTTTCGTCTTATGCGCATCAGCGTGCGTCCGACATTGCTAAAATGTTCGAATTTTTCTAACTTTAACAGCGTTGTTTTTTCTCGCACATTGAGGCATGCGAGCCTACTGGAATTCATGTTCATCGAGCCCTACGGGGGAACCCATTATGACTCGCGTTGAGGCTCCGGTGGAAATGAGAATCAAATGAAATCAGTCGAACCCCTCAGAAGTCCCTCATTGGCAAGAGACAGGACCCAGATCGTGGTCGATGAGACCAGTAAGCGCTTCTCGAGGCTGGACGCGAGTGTGACCGGAATGCAGGATGCTCAAGGCAGTATAAGCAATGTGATGGGCCTTTCCGAGCTGGAGACTGAGGACTGCTCAGCGCCTTCCAGTGAGGTCGGTGAGCACCTCACTAAGCTCGAAAACCTTTTTGCAACTTTGAATTCCGGACTATATCAGCGTTACGTGTGTTTCCGCCTCTATGAAACTCATAATGCCCGAACACCAAGAAACGGAAAAAGGAGACAATACACTCGATTTGATGACCCCAACCTATTCAACAACGGCCCTAAATTCCCCGAACACTTAGAAAAGACATGTCAATGACAGACCGCATATTTGCCCATATAAACTACTAGACGACTGGCCGTCCAATTCTCAACATCACCACTAGCGGTGACGATAGCTTCAACATTAAAGTAGACACAAAACTCCCAAGTGACACTCTACGCTCCTAAAACAGAATATGCAAAAAGCCTTGCAAAATCATAATACACCCAACGTTTCCCATGAGCTCAGTTCTGATTTACATCGAGGGTCTCCCGAATGATGAAGCCGACGAGTTCATCACCGGACTCGTCCAATTCAAGGAATGTGTAGTTGGAGCTAAAATCGCACCAAAAATCAAATCGAAAAGAAACACCACCACGGCCCTTTTGCTTAAATTCAACTGCCTCACCCCACCTAATTACATAGACACACCTTTTTCTGACGCCAAAACCAAAGTAACACCCTTCGAAAGACGTCCTATGCGATGCTATAAATGCCAGATATATGGACACGCGAGTAGAGATTGCCACGGTAAGCAAAGATGCTCACACTGCTCTCATGACGGCCACCCTACGGGACACGGAGACTGCCCCCAGGACAAGACTGAGAGGGAGATCCTGCCATACCAAATAAAGCACAAAGTCGGACGACGAAAGGCTGCGGCTGCGATTCACTCCATCCAGGCTGACCCTCCCACCCAGGATTAGGGTGGATGGATGATTATTCGTTTTATAGATCATTAACACTTTATTTTAGTATTTTATTACTTCTTCTTGCTTGGGCTCTCTTATATTTCTCTGCCCTTTTTTCATGGTGATAAATTTTGCAGTGGTTATTTTTATTATATGCATCGAGGTAGGTTGAGACAAGGTGACCCAGGGAGAGGAGGCACTCGTGGGATCCGCGGGACTCGGGGACCCGGGGTTTCGGGAACCCGGGGGACTTGGGAGACCAGGTGGATTTGGGGTGGTCCACTTGGATCTTTCTGGGGCCCTTAGGGACACCCTTGAGACCCTTTGGAAGCCTTTTGAGAAACTGTGGGACCCTATAGAGGCCCCTCTGAATCCTGGAACCTCTGCTCCCCCCTCGCAGCGCTGGAAAACCCATTCACAGAAAAACGTTTAT
>SDVV010012912.1:0-15293 GCA_016164225.1 Gammarus roeselii | reverse complement strand
TAATGTTTATACACATACATAGCCCTGTGGTGCTAAAGGGTCCGGCCTGTATCCCTCAACAAGCAATTCGGGTCAAGAGTAAGGTTAGGGGTGGATGGATGATTATTTATTTTATAGATAATTAACACTTCATTTTAGCATTTAGTATTCCTTCTTGCTTGGGCTCTATTATTATTCTCTGCCCTTTTTTCATGGTGATATATTTTGAATGGGTTGTTATTATTGTGTGTATCGAGGTTGGTTGAGACAAGGTGACACAGGGAGGGGAGGTTCTCGTGGGACCCGCGAGACTCGGGGACCCGGGGTTTCGAGAACCCGGGGGACTTGGGAGACCGGTTGGATTTGGGGGGATCCACTTGGGCCTTTTTAGGGCCCTTTGGGACACCCTTTAGACCCTTTGGGACCTTTTTGAGAAACTGTGGGACCCTTTAGAGGCCCTTCTGAATCCTGGAACCTCTGCTCCCCCCTCCCAGCGCTGTAATACCCTTATACAGAAAAATGATTATATGAGATGTTTGAGTAGAAGAATTAACCACTACAGTCCGCGGATTGCTGGCGCAGAGGGCGAGGGTTGCGTCGATGCTGGTCGAGGTGCGTCTAGATCAGTCGAAACATGTTGAGGCGAGTTGAGTTGGTCGCGACGAGCCAAAACTGACCGAAATGATCCGAGACAAGCCGAGATGAGCTGAGGCGAGGGGTCTCGGGAGGACTTGGGGGGGAGCTCGGGAAGGCCTGGGGGATATAGGTTACCCTTCGGTATTCATCGGGCTCTTTTGCGACCCTGGGGACCAGTACCTCCCTCGCCCTATCTCCTTAAATAATCAGTGCGAAATAAATAATCTGAGCATTTTTTTGCCCATAACGAACCTGCTCTTACTTTTTTTTCACGATCCACAATATTATAACACTGATGTATTTGTGCGGTAATTCGTGTTTGTGATTTTGTGAATGGGTATTTCTTCTTCAGTCTGTTCTCGCTCGCACGTGCACGGACCATATGCAGTTTCTGGGGTTGACTATAAAATCTCGTGACGCGTTGCGGCTGGAGTCAATCTAATCCGTGAAGCCATAGACCTTGTACTAATTACGACGATTCTGTTTGTGCACACAATCGCGCGTGCATGTTATTCTTGGAGTTCTGAGTGGTTGGGGGCGGATGTTCGTTTTGTCTGAGTCGTTATCATGCCTGAATAAATAAATTGTACGAAAAATAAAATGGACCGCGTAGCTGTGAACATTGTGTTGCGTTGCTGTCTGAGCTGACTTCCTCTGTGTAGCCGCGAACCTTGTACCAATTTCGACGATACTATCTGTGCGCACTGGCGTGTGGATATATTACTCATGAGGTTCTGAGGGGTTGGAGGCGAGGATTCGTTTCGTTTCATCTGAGTCTTTATCTTACCTGAATAAATAAATTGTTCTATTACAACCAAACCGCGTAGCAGTTGCGATGCTGTCGGAGCTGAATTTGCCCGTGTAGCCACTGACCTTATAGTAATCTCGACGATGCTACCTGTACGCACTAGGGTGCATACATATTACTCGTTAAGTTCTAAAGGATTGGAAACGGAGTTCCGTTTCATGTAAGCGTTTTTCTTCTGCGCGCCAGCGTGCGTCAGACATTGCTAAATTGTTCACATTTTTTCTAACGTTAGAAGCGTCGTTTGTTTTTTCCTTGCACACTTAGGCATGAAGCCTACTGAAATCAGTGATCATCGAGCCCTACGTATTAGCCTATTATGACTCGCGTTGAGGCTCTGGTGGAACTGAGGACCAATGCAGATCAAAGCAACTTTCCGATGGGTTCAAATATGAAACGGAAAATAAACATTGAAAATTTCACTTGTATTTCAATTGTTAACGCATTTTTTCGCTACTGTACAATAAGGGTTCCAAAACCTTAACGGATATCAGCGTGACAAATCGGGACTGAATAGACGGCCGTTTCGACGGTCGAACAACTGATAAGGGAAAGTTTTTCTGGAGTGGGAGGATGAATATAATAGGCATCAATTTCGAATGGAAATGTATAGAACTTAATTTTTAATGACAAATGTTGATGGAAAATGCAATCACAAACCAGTAAAAAAATTGTTCACATTGAAAATAGGAGGTGACTTCTAATACATGATCAAGGTACAAAGAACGACAATAACACAGTTATTAAACTTTTCGCGGATAAGTGAAATCAATTCGGTTGGGCAGACTCGTCATTTTTTCAATCAAATGTGGCGGAATTGCAATTTCATCCCGCTTAGTTCACACCAATGAGAAGCATGAATGGCATATACCAGTGTCAGCAACTATTTCCGTAGCTTTCCTTAAATGCAAACTTTCTGTGTAATTTCACAAAACAAATACATTCCATTAGCACGACATGCTCCTTTGTGGAGAGTGTGATGACGAGTCTTCAAGCTCCGGTGGAAGCAAAACTCAAAAACTCCTTAGCACGACCACAATGTGTAGAATAAAACTTCATTAACCTTAATGCTTTATATGTTAAGTTTGAAACCATCGCGCCTGCGGTGTGACTTTTATTTCTCTGCAGCGTTTTTCCTGGCTATTACAATTTCCCAAAGGTTTGTCAAGAATGATTCCTTACATTGCTTCTTAACGCAGTTGTAATTTTTTCCCTTCAATTGGTAGAGAACTCGTTATTTTTCATCAAAAGTCAGCATCAATAATGAGTGTGGAAAATAATTTTCGCAGGCTTAAGACTATTTTTCTTGCTTCCACATATTAGCAAAGTTTCGGAAATATTTCCCATATTGTTGTTTGTCGCACAAGCTCGCAATTCCATTAATAAAATCGCCTATAACCTCTTAATTTTTCCAGCAACAGTCCACAACTATCCGTCTTCGTGATGTGTTCTGCAGTCTTCTGCCACCATTTCCCTGACCATGAGAATTTTCCTAATACTCCTCTTAAAAAGGACTATCTGAATCAATTAAATCTTTCTGCTGCTGGTACTTTTTCTATCGAGTTGTCAGCGAGTTCTAATATTTTCCCCCAATTCCCTCATTCTTACGCCATTAGGCGGCTGTCACAATCGTCTGTGCCCATCTTCCTAGCTTCCAGAAATAAACCAAGTCACGTCAAATCTTAACGAAATGTTTCCTTTATCAGAAGTTCGCGATTCCCACAATGAAAGTTCATTCAAACCAGAATATAATTTTATCGAGTGGAATGTAATGTAATTGATTTTTGAATAGGTGGAATGAAATGAGTGTAATTTGAGTGCGCTTATTCAAATTCAATTTGTTCAATTAAACTTCATTTAGTATGATTTCACAGTCGTAAAACAACATAGTAAAAATTCCTATTTCATTCAATTTTTTTTAGCATATTTTTATTGTACGTTTTTAAAGTTAACGAAATGGGCTATAGTTCTATTTTTTAGTACGTGTAATGTTATCCAATTAATTGGAATTTGATATAACTTAATCAAATTTCACTCCGCGATGTGATAGAGCAGATAGACTAGAATTATCTTCTATGACATCGGCAGAAGCTTTCACCCACTGCTCGACGCTCGCATTGTTACACTGTTCGACACTCACATTGTGACACTGATCCAAACTCTCATTCATACACTGATCGACACTCACATTGTTACACTGAACGACACTCGCATTGCTACACTGATCAATACTCTTATTATTACACTGAACGACACTCATATTTATTCTCTGCTCGACGCACACATTTCTACACTGATCGACACTCAAATTTTTACATTGCTCGAAACGCTAATTTGTACACTGTTCGACACTCACATTCATACACTGCTCGACACTCACATTTATTTACTGCGCCACATTCACACATATCCAACAGTTAATTCGGAACGACACACTTAACTCACGAGAGAATCAGGTCAGGCTGCTTATTCAATTTGATATGGACACCTGTCTTGATTTGTTTCGTGCGTTGCAGCAATAATAATTATGAAGCGTCATAAATTTGAATAATTCACCGTTGGACATGTCCTGTCACCTATTCAACTCTATTCACATCTGCAGAACAAATTAAATTTTCAATGATATACCAAGCTAAAAATAAATGTTCAATCAAACTCTAGGCCAGGGAAATCATTATTTGGGTTATGTTAATGAAAAACTATAATTGATTTTTTAAAACAAACACGTAATATATGTACAGTAGCGAGATAAAATTCGTTTATGATTAGTCTATAACAGAAAAAGCAAACTAGACTTTCCCCATGTGGAATTAAACTTTCTATGGATATTTCTAACGTTGTTTTAGCTGGAAAATCCTTCTCAATGGATATATTAAATCAAATTTTCCACGAGGAATTCTTATGTCGAGCGGAATTTTATTATTGCACATTTCTCTTAATCTTTAATCATAAACGAATTTCCTTTCGATACTGTACAACAGCGAAAAAAAAATCGTTAAAGATTGAGGATTAAGAAAAAAATCCAATGATCATTTTTGCCTTCATATTTGAGCCCATCGGACATTAAATTAATATTATCCGTGAAGAAGCTTTGTCTAGATAGAATTCCGTAAGAAATTTCTATATGAGATAAAATTCCACGTGGGAAAAGTCGAGTTTATTTTTTTTGTAGACAATAATCTGATGTTAAGATCTGTATCTTTTTATGGGTCTCTATACCATGTGCAAAATTCTTGTACTGCTTACGTGAGAGCATGAAGCCTCTTCATGTCCGCTAACAGTCACATCAGTCACAAGATGTGCCACTACTCGCACTAAGAGGACCTTTTCTCAACAGCGAACACGCATATCATACGTCAGTCAGAGAAGCCCCTTTCATATCCGCTAACTTTCATACCAGCCACGAGTCGTTCCACCTACCAAATGGAGGTACCAATATTTAATATGGAACTTTCAAATCATTTCTTATTTTTATGTACAATACCACATTACGTTCCCTTCATTACTTTTAAATAATAATGCTGAACTACCTCATTCATTTCATGTAACAAGACAAAAAGTTCACACATTAGTAAACGTTCTTTTAACCAACCGGCACGTTCCGCTCTTCCCCAATCGAATCCCTTAACGTGCTCGTTAACGAGCTTCCACTTCCGCTCTGGCGAGACAAACTTTCGCTACAATACTATTCAAAGACTAGGTGTCTTATTAACAACTCGGCAATCAGCCCCATCACCAACATATTCGATAAGCGACATTTCGTGGCTAAAAAGAATATATGCCCACCGTTTTCTCTGCGCTTGTAAAACCTGCTGACCCCGCTGAACATCAATCGTAAAGCTTTCAAGCCTTCATTCTCCTACCGAATTCTTCACATTAACACACTAACATGAGTGATCAACCCACCACCGGTCAACCTAGACCTGCAAGTGTACCCAAAAGCAACTACTTCAACCAACGCGTACCGGCAGGAACTCCCATGATTACTAGAGGAAGAATATTTAGAGCACCGCTATCTATACACTGACGGCTTCAAAACCGCGGATGGAGTGGGAGCTGCCGCTGTGTGCGGGACATCCCACTCTCAGCCACCCTCCCACAAGAGGCCTCCGTGTGCTCTGCGGAGTTCCACACACTCGAACTAGCAATTTCTATTGCCAAAACAGATCGCTTCCGCAAATACGTCGTATTCTCAGACAGTCTGAGTGTCTTCACTCAACTTAAAACACTGCACTACGAACATCCCGTTCTACGTAAAATGCAGCACGATCTCTTTGTGATGTCCGAGACAGGTCAGGCCGTTGGATTCTGCTGGATCCCCGGATACGCGGGAAAAAAGAGGAAACAAACTTGCGGATGCGCTTGCTGAACTGGCATCCACTCACCAAAAACAATTTTTCGCAGTATCTTACCGGGACTGGTTTCATATCATCAACTCACATATAACATCCCGATGGGATGAAATGTGGCAACAGAACGGACAAAGAATGCTTTCAGTCAAACCCTCAGTCGGAGAATGGGAAAAAAAGTTCAACAACAGAAAAGACTGAATGTTCATCAACCGCTTGTGTTCGGGACACAAGTGGATAACTCACAACCACCTGATGGATGTCGTCACAGGACCAAACGCACCACCTTGCCCGTGTTGCCACCATGTGACTATCAGCGAGAACACTTACTGATGGATTGCAAAGCACTCGCGGCAGCCCGACGAGCGTTCATAAATCCCCCGTGCAACCTACTAAGCCTGTATCGGACCCAACCTACCGTGAAATGCTTATCGCTTTTGGAAAACACACCGGACTATACGAAGCTGTCTAAGCCCCAAGCACCTATGCATGTGAGGCTGTCACTCCATCCCATTACGGACCTTTGCGCACTCGAACTAGCCATCTCTATTGCAAAAACACATCGCTTCTCCAAATACGTCGTATTCTCAGACAGTCTGAGTGTCCTCACATGCTTAAAACACTGCAATACGAACATCCAGTTCTACGCAAGCGGCAGCACGATCTCTTTGTGTTGACCAAGACGGGTCAGGCAGTGGAATTCTGCTGGATCCCTGGGCACGCGGAAATAAGAGGAAACAAACTTGCGGACTCGCTTGCTGAACTGGCATCTACTCACCATGAACAACTTTTCGCAATACATTACCGGGACTGGTTCCCTATCATCAACTCCCATATAATATCCCGATGGGATGAAATGTGGCAACAAAGTGGACAAAAAATGCTTTCAGTTGAACCCTCAGTCGGAGAATGGGAAACAAAGTTCACCAACAGAAAAGACCAAGTGTTCATCAACCGCTTGTGCATGGGACACACGTGGATTACTCCCAACCCCCTGATAAAAGTCGACGTAGGACCAAACGCGCCACCTTACCCCTGTTGCCACCAAGTGGCTATCCGCGTGAAACACTTACTGATGGATTGCGACGCACTCGCGGCAGCCCAACGAGCGTTACTAAATCCCCCAGGCAACCTACATAGCCTACTCACGGACCCAACCTACCGTTAAAAGCTGGTCACCGAACTATACGAAGCTGTCTCAGCCTCAAACACCTGTGCAAGTGAGGTGGTCTCTCCACCCCATTACGCGCAGAAATAACACAACATATCATGAAGATACGCGTCAACTCTTCACTCTCTCTCGTCCGCGCTAGTACGCGAATATGCCACAATTGAAATATGAACTGACTTCATCTTGACATGAATAATATTTTTGCACGCGAGGCCGTGCGAACTTACCTGAATCAACGACGGTCTCGCCCTGCGGGGGAGCCTATTATGACTCACGTTGAGGCTCAGGTGGAATTGAGGCTCATATCAAATCAAAATCCACCCTATTACGGACAGAGATAACAATACATGTACGAAGGTACGCGTTAGTTCTTTACTCTCTTGTACGCGCTAGTACGCGAATGTGTCACAATCGAAATATGTACTTGATTTCATCTTGATAAGACTAATCTTCCCGCACGCGAGGTCGTGAAACTTACCTGAATCAATGACGGTCGCGTCATTGATTCAGGTAAGTTTCCACGAGAGCCTCACGTTGAGGCTCCGGTGGAAATGAGGCTCAAATCAGTTCATATCTTTTAACCAAAGGATAGAAAGACCAAAGCTATGCGCGTAGCGGGTAGCACAACGCGTTTTGAAGACCTAAGTTGAACTACAACGGCGCCCTCTATAGCGGTGCGAAGCCCAGAGCCCGGCACCCGGCCAGCTCGCCTTGTAACCAACCAGTCACGATAGCGGTTCTTGGCTAGAAGTAATTCCTGCCGCCCCATGGGTACTTCATGGGACCCTGACTCCCTTCAAATTACTCTTGCGCTCAGAGTGGGTGCGTAGGTGTGTTATCCGCAGCTATGCCGCTGCGGTCAGCGTATGGATGAGTCCGGCACTCACGCGCTCTCGTGCCTTTACAGCGGAGGTCGTTATCCAAGACATTTGGCTCTGAATGACATAATTGAACGAGCGCTACGCAATGTCGGCTTTGGTACGATCCGTGAGCCCGGCATCGATCGAGGCGATGGTAAGCGACCTGACGGCGCAGCGGTATTTGTGTGGCAACGCTCCCGTGCCAAATAATAACTGCTACTGAGAACCCCTTAGATATCACAAGCTGGTCCCTAGTTTGTCCTGGGACCTTAAACCGAACGTTTGCTTGCACTGCTTGTGATACTTCAAAATTAACGTAGTTTAAAATAAGTAAAGCTGGTCAAGAGGCCTCTAAAGTCAACTCCCTGGCCCCTGGCGCGAACCAGGGGGCCGATGGGGAGTAGAAAGAAACTCCAATTAGGAGGGACCAGCATCCCTTCCAGAGTGCCGAAGACCAAGATTCCAACGGCCAAGAGCGTCAGCCTCTCCAAAATGACCAGCGCCACCTCAGCAGCAGAAGACGACAGGAGCGACAACCGCATCGAGAGCTAACCAGGAACATCCTGGAAATATTGAGACTACTAAGCCAAGCGACCAGCCTCTCTAGCACAATTGACGACCGTCTAACGAGACTCGAGAGTTATGTCAAGACCAGTTTTCCTCATATCCACGAACTAGTAAAAACCCAACTAACTAAAGAACCTGCAACTTACGCAAGTGCCTCCACCTCAACGTCCGTCGACAACTTCGACAACTCTTAACCCTACAAAAAATACAACCGAGCTCCAAGGGCTGCAAGGAGGAAGCAATACACGCAAATCAATGGACACAACTTGTTCAACAATAAACAAACCTTTCCCGAACACCTGAAGATCACGTTCAACGCCAACGACAGACCGGACATTTGTCCATACAATCTGCGAAAAGAGCTGGGCTCTTTCACTGGCCGCCCAGTCCCGAACGTCACCACCAGCAGCGACGAAGACTCTGCCATCAGAGTAGACACAGAACCTCAAAGTGACACGATTCTCTTCAAAAACAGACTCTGTGGAAAGCCATGCAAAATAGTGCCACACTTGATTATCCGTCCATCAACGATACCAAACAAATAATATACACATCTCGTTACTCGCCTACAACCAACCTCAGTGCTTTCACTGAAGGTCTAACTGAAGACTACGGAGTTACCGAAGTCCGTCAAGCAGCATGGATAAAATCACGTAACGCAAGTTCCACTGCATGCCAAATCACCTTCCCGGGACACGACGCACCGGAATTCATAGTAATCTCGGGTGAACAAGGAAGAACCAAAACCTACCCCGTTACAGCATAGCCCCCAATGTGCAGAAAATGCCTTGAATACGGCTACGTTATCGCATACTGCCAGCCACACACACCCCAACGTTGCAAGAAGTACGCGGGCGAGATGACAGAGAAGATTACACAGCCCGCCACCATAAATGCTACCACTTACTGCTCATGTTTCCACGAGGCAGGCGACCGCGACTGCCCAGGATACATGGACCAAAAAGAAATAACAATCATACAAAACGAACGCTGAGTTACACGAAAACAAGCCATCCAAATCTGGATAGACGATAACCCAACCCGCCTTAATCATGCCAAAAACCATCAAATCGACAATCCAAACAAACTCCCCCGACTTCATCATCAGAACCTGGCAGTGCTACATCACTCAGCCCAGCAACCGCCCCCGCACCAGAGACACACAGTCCTAGAAATGATCTATGCAGAGACTGCATCCCCCGCAGTCGACCACACAGCAAGGCTCACTACTTTAAAAACGAAAAGGCACAGAGATAAAGGTACCCAGGCGTCACTGAGCAAAAAGATCAGTAAAAACTCTCGAATAAGAGTCCGTTAGGACCAAAACTCAGGACTACCTCCACCTGTCTCAAATGCGGCTCCATTTGTGGAAAACCACCGCGAGGAACACAATCCCCTGTTAACGAACCCGACTCACGAACACGCCACCAGCGAGAACGATCACGGCCTCGCTGACAGCGCTTATCTCGGAGAGCTCATACGCGAGACCTCTGCACAACCAGTCATCTTACCTGGCCCAAATTCCACCCACTCCACACAACCGCTCACACAAATAAAATGGCTACCACAGCTTATTGAGTTTGCTTATTCGCTCAATAAGCAAACGAAAAGAGCACACACACTCGTCTTCTCACAAGAGCACTTGCAGCTGCGCCCGCAGCAACCACAGCAGACCATCCCGTGAACACTCCGGACCCGGAACCCCTGGGCAAACTCAAAAACGCAAGCACCACAACAGCTCCAGCAAATACGCGACCACTCTAGATCATCAAGGTCAGAGTGCGAACAGCCTTCAAAGTAAACACCAAAATACTCCATTGAACTGTCAGGGACTCGGAAACAAGAAAGACAAATTACTATCCGTAATCGCCACACTTAAACCTTTGGTGATAGGTCTCCAAGAGATCAAACTCCGAGAGTCGTCACCCTCAGAATCCCCCAATATATCATATACCGCCGCGAAGGCTACACCAACGTGACTGCTCACGGCAGAGGGGCACTTATGAACAACCAAAGTGTACCTCACTTCCCCCTTCCCCTGAGGGCAGAACTCCATGCTATCGTCATAAATATATGCGTCTCAAGGCCAATAACAGTGGTATACAGCTACTCATCACGAAGCCATGACCTCTCGGAAACACTAATGACCGAATTGCTAGACCAACTGCCCTCACCAATACTCCAAATTGGAGACTTCAACAGCTACCATGAAACATGGGGATGCGTGAGAACAGACCCAGTGGAGTGATAATGGCTAACATCATAAACAATAACAACCTGATCCTTCTCAACGACTGACAACTCACCCGAATCACCCCCAAAAGTGAAACTGACATCGATTTATCCATATGCTCCCCCACTGCAACACACTACAGCGACGATAACTTAGTCATCATATCGCTTCTTACCAACCAACCAAGAAACCCTGCCCCACAAGAACTTCGATTCAACTACCTGAAAGCCAGCTGGATGGAATACTCAGCACACATCGCGTGGAGTGATATGGACAACATCCCTGAAAACATTTCGGAACACGAAATCGTCGCCCAACTATACGAAAAGTTTCAAACTGCAGCCGAGGGAAGCATTCAGCAGTATGCCCCTGCAACCTTCTTTCCGAAACCATGGTGGTGCCGAAAGGCGCACGGTTCCCCCAGGAACCGAGTAGCGTGGAAAAGGGCATCTGTTGTATACCGAAAACTTCTAGTGGAGAAGAAACGTGAAAGCTGGGCTCAATTAGTCAATACTATCAATCGAAACACCCCTTCTTCCAGGTGTGGGAAAAAATTTGTCGTATGGAAGGAAAACCAAGCGACCTACTAACATCCTTTCTCCCTCCACGATGTACAAAGCGCTCAAGACGATACACGTGAAACTTCACCTGGGCCAGACCGGGTACACATCAATACGATCAAAAATCTCCCAGATGACGCCCGTGAGCACTTATTAAATGTGTTCAACACTCTTTACTCAAACTCATTTTTTCCCGATCAATGACGGGAATCTATAATTATCCTACTACCCAAACCCGGAAAATTCCACGGTAACCCACAAAACTCTCGCCCAATCGCTCCTACCAGCGTCCTCAGCAAGACCATGGAAAGAATGATAAATACGCGCCTTTTCGACTACCTTGAAATGCATGCAGGCCTGAACAGCATCCAGTGTGGCGGCCGCAAGCGCCACTTCACGACGGACCACCTTGTAGGACTGGAATCTGACATTAGACAGGCATTTATCCGAGGGGAACACGTGGTTTCCATTTTTTTGACGTGGAAAAAGCATACGATGCTACCTGGAAATATGGCATCATGAAGGATCTCCACCGCAAAGGGCTGAGAGGCAACTTACCATGATATATCCACCATTTCCTACAAAATCGCACCGATAGGGTTAAGGTCGGCGACACCCTGTCACCCTACTATCCGCAAGAAATGGGCGTCCGCCAAGGAAGCGTTCTCAGTGTCACACTTTTTATACTCAAAATCGACCAGATAGCAGACATTCTGCCGCGCGACGGAAGATTGCTTTCATCGCTATACGTGGACGACTTACAAATAAGCTACAAGCAGCCTAGCCTCTTAACAATTCAACATTAACTCCAGAAATGTCTAAACCTAGTCGGAACTGGGTCTCCTTAAACGGATTCCGATTCTCGTCCTCCAAAACGACGAGCATCAACTTTACTCATGTGCCCAGCTTACACCTAAAACCAGCCCTAACGCTGAACAACACTCCGCTAGTATACGAGGAACCAATGGAATTCCTTGGTCGTGTGTGGGACCCTAAACTCACATGGCCACCTCATATCGCAGCCCTGGAGACTCGCTGCAAAAACGCAACCGGACTTATCCTCTTTGTAACATCCATAAAATTTAGAGTCGGCATGACGTTATTCAGAACGTTAATATGCTCGCGCATTGACTAAGGAGCAATTGTTTACGGTTCAGCTGCCAAAACCACCCTTGAACCTCTCCCCATCATAGTAAATAACGCCCTTCGAATCACAACCGGTGCGTTCCGTTCCACACCAATCGAATCCCTGAACGTGCTTGCTAACGAGCTTCCTCTTCCGCTCCGGAGAGACAAACTCTCACTACAGTACTATTCCAGGACAAGGAGCTTCATCAATAGCCCAGCACTCAGTGACGTCACCAACATTCCTGATAAACGCCTCTTTGCGACTAAGAAGAACAAATGCCCAACCTTTTCTCTACGCGTGGACAACTTACTGACCTCGCTGAACATCAGACGCAAAACAATCAAGCCTTCATTCTCTTGTCGAATTCTTCAAATCAACACATCAACGTGGATGATCAGCCCACCACTGGTCTACCTAGATTTGTGGACGTACCCCAAAGAAACAACCCAAACTAACACGTACCGCCGAGAATTCTCACGACTACTTGATAACAGTACTCTGCGCACCGCCGTATATACACTGACGGCTCCAAAACATCGGAAGGTGTGGGAGCTGTCGCCATAGGCGAAGGGGCCTCTCGTTCGGCCACCCTACCCCAAGAGGCTTTTATATTCTTTGCAGAGCTACACGCACTAAGACTGGCTATCTCCATAACAAAAAGCAACCGCCTCCCCAGAAATGTTATATTTTCAGACAGTCTGAGTGTTCTCACCCAGCTGAAAACTCTGTACCTTGATCACAGTGCCCTTAGAAAAATGCAACACGACTTATTCACGATGTCCAAGGCGGGCCTGGCGGTCGAGTTTTGCTGGTCTACCCAGCAGGAACAATTCATCTCCATACATTACCGAGACTAGTTCCCAGTCCTGGGAGGGTGGGACACCAGGTTTTTTAATAGGGGAGACCAAGTTTCATCAACCGTCTATGCACAGGACACCCGTGAATAACTCACAACCACCTAATGGACGTAGACATGGGACCGGACGCACCATCATTGCCACCAAGTGGCAATCTACGTGAAACACTTACTTGTAAATTGTGATGCACTCGCAGCAGCCTTCTTGAGCCCCCCATGAAACCTGCAACGCCTGCTCACAGAAGCGGAACACCGAAAAAAATGATCGCTTTCGGAAAGCACACAGGTTTTAATGAAGCCGTGTAAAAGTAACGAAGTCTGAATGATCTCTGATCCCGAACTCGCTGTCCTCCCTGCGTATTAATTGAGAATTTTAACTTTAATTTTGGGCACGAAGCTGCGCAGAATCAACCGATCGTCGTGTAATAAGGAGGAGCACTCAGTGACTGCACGTTGGAGCTCCGGTGGAGAACAGAGGGGGCTGCTACCACTCTTCCACGCTAAACCTACTCTGTGTCTGCGAAGAACCTGCTCTGTATATATGTTAAATTTACTTTGTATCTATGTTGAATTTACTTTGCGTCTGCGTTAGGCCTACTCTGTATCTTCGTTAGACCTACCCTGTATCTGCGATAAACCTACTCTGTACATATGTTAAATTTACTTTGTATCTATGTCAAATCTTCTTTGTATCGATGTTAAAATTACTTTGTATCTGCGCTAGGTCTACTCTGTATCTTCGTTACACCTACTCTGTGTCTGCGTTAAACCTACTCTGTATTCATGTTGAATTTACTCTGTATCTATGTTAAATTTACTTTGTATCTGCGTTTAACTTGCTTTGTGTCTGCGTTAAACCTACTCTGTATATATGTTAAATTAACTTTGTATCTATGTTAAGTTTACTTTGTATCTGCGTTAAACCACTTTGTATATGCGTCAGACCGACTTTGTGCCTGCGTCAAACCTACTGTGTCTAAGTTGAACCTACTTTGAATCTATGTTGAACCTAGTCTTAATCTACGCTGCACCTACTTTGCCACTCTTCAAGTGCCCCAAGGGGAAGTCTGCATTAACTTCACGTTGGGACTCCGGTAGAAAACGGAAGCAACTACTACTACTGACGGCGTTACAGTCTTCCCTTTCTTTAGAGAGAAAACCTTTGTTGAGATTGCACCTGCGTGGACGGACACCTTTGCAAAGAGTCACTTGCCTGGCAATTCTGTAAAGGCTGGCAGGGCTGCCAACGCGGCAGAGAACAAAAAAAATTAGTATCAATCTCTTCGTGACCGCTACTGTTTCGAGCTCTTAGCTATCGAGACGACCGGCGTTATCGGCAAAACCAGCAGCCTTCTGATCCATGACATCGGCTCACGGTTAGCTACCTGCCGCCTATGTGGACCCTCGCGAAACATTCTGGCTGAAGCAGAGGCTAGGACTGGTGGTGCAACGAGGCCACGCTTTGAGTGTATAATTAGCTGGTAAGCCTATTAATTCGGGGAGTTATAGATCGGATCTTTGTTAAGGTAGAGGGGGTAGGTCGTTACTCCAGCAAGGCAGGAGGCGGTAGTAGTATGGTTGGATGTCAAAACCTCTGGCGAGTGTTGGGGCCAGGGATCTCCCTACTTTTTGGGGGCCTTATAAAAAAAATGGTGGTGGCATCTTCCAGGGGGCCTTTGGGCCCCATTGAAAACATAACAGCAAAAAGCGAGGACGCTCGTCCGGTCTGCGGCAAACTCATCTAGTCCCCATCATTCTCCATTCCCGCCTATCTCTTTCACGCTCTCTTTCTGGATTAACCGGTGACGCGGAAGAAATCATCAGCAGTCTTAAAGGAGAACTATTCTATCTCATCGTTTCTTATGACTAATGAAATTCTATGATTCAAATTTTCATAGCTTACTGAATTCTACCCATCGCTTTCGGGGTTTAGAAAAAAAATCAAATACATTCGCTGTCATTTAATTCATGGAATTGAATCTGAAGAGTACGTCACAGAGTTTGCTGCACACTGCTCTTCTAGTCTCACAGCTTATTTAGAAGGAAGTTAATATATAATTACAAATGCTCCTATCAATGTTTTTATTGTTGCGAATAAATATTCACATTGCTAACAGAGCAGCTGCTACTAACACCAGATGTCAAATT
>SDVV010012911.1:0-15293 GCA_016164225.1 Gammarus roeselii | reverse complement strand
TCAATAGGTGTAGTTCTCAACTAGCACTTCTCAATAGGGGTAGTTCTCAACTAGCACTTCTCAATAGATGTAGTTCTCAACTAGCACTTCTCAATAGGTGTAGTTCTCAACTAGCACTTCTCAATAGATGTAGTTCTCAACTAGCACTTCTCAATAGGTGTAGTTCTCAACTAGCACTTCTCAATAGGTGTAGTTCCCAACTAGCACTTTTCAATAGGTGTAGTTCTCAACTAGCGCTTCTCAAGCGTTTCGCCTTTTGTTTCTTTGTTCACCGCTCACCGCCAAGTTGGTTAAGCTCATTGTAGAAACGGCAACCCAATAACTGCAGAGCGAACGATTTCCCGCCCGCTGCAGAACGGATAGTCAAATATATCAGATACGTATTTGATATATGAACAATGAACATATGGACATTTTTTTTATACATTAAATTCTATATTGATCACGCAACACCCGCACATAATTATTATTACTAAATTATTCATTTCCGTCTTCTGTCAAGGGGTTTTCAATTCTTAAATATAACACATGGAAATACATCACCAAATCCACTATTTGAATTAGCGAAAACTAAAGATAAATTGAAATGGTAACAGCTCATCTCTTGAGAGCCGCTGGTTCGCATACAATGAGCAAAATATAATTTACAATATATCATCAAAGATGTTACAGACGTCTATTTTGAGGCAAGACGTTAGCGATGGTGAACCGGAAATATTTAGGGCCACGAAAATGATCTCATCCGTGGTTCCCGAATGAGTTGACACCCTTTCAATGAGAAGTAAACTTTTGCTATAAAAATGTGGCCAAAAGACAAAGAACAACGTCAATGAAATACAAAGGCCCAAGTGTGCAAATCTTCGATCAATAAACAACACGTTCTAATCGTTACGTTATCGTCTGCACGTAACAGACAAACGACAATATCTGAGAAACTTAGTAAATCACTTTTATGAATTTGCTTGCAGTGAGAAGAACATCTTTATTGTTCGAGGATAGCCTGCTGAGTCATTAAATGCTTTCTTGTTATCAACTTTTAGGGGTTTACATACTACGGGTTATACGCATGAAACTCTATACCAAAGGACCCAGCCAAAAACTAATTGTCTCAGAAAAACACGAATAACACACTTTAATAAACAGTGCGTACGTATATTTTGTAAATCACGTTTACGATTTTATTTAGCCCCAATGTAGCAACAATTTTAGTCCATGAGTTTCACGCGTTTATTTACGTTGTGTGCAATGCATAAATTGCCGTGGCACAGTATCCGACATAGATGGTATTCGTAAGAATGATATGCAAAAGTCTAGCAGTAATATTAATAGTTTCATTTTTCTAATTGAGTTACGCCATTGTAGAGTTCCACCGTAAGAATAAACATTATTAAATGTGTAGACTAGACTTGCAGTACTCCCCTGGGATGTAATTGTAGAGTTACACATTAAGGTCACATTATTAGACGTTTTGAGACTACAACTGCAGTACTCCACCTGTGACGACACTAAAAATATCTGCCAAAAAGGTCGGATGGTCAGAAATGGAGCATGGCTGGGACTGTCAATAACAACCTGACCATCCAGTTGCACAGGCGCGTACATAGAATTTCCCCATAACAGATGGAATTTAACATTCTTAGGCACGCGGTGGCAGTCGCTGGTTAACACAATCGCCGATCAGTGTTAATATCGACCATTTGTTAGGCCTTTAATGTAAATACTAATTAGTCCCCCAGACGACTTTAGATTAGTTGAGCCCTGCACAACTTCCATTTATTTCAAATGGCAATCCAACTCTCTCGTGTTAATAGCAATCCAACTCTCGCGTGTTAATGGCAATCCAACTCCCCCGTGTTAATGGCAATCAGACTATCTCGTGTTAATAGCAATCCAACTCTCGCGTGTTAATGGCAATCCAACTCCCCCGTGTTAATGGCAATCCAACTCTCCCGTGGTAATGGCAATCCAACTCTCCCGTGTTAATGGCATTTCAACTCGCCCGTGTTAATGACAATCCAACTATCCCGTGTTAATGGCAATCCAACTATTCCGTGTTAATGGCAATCCAACTATTCCGTGTTAATGGCAATCCAACTATCCCGTGGTAATGGCAATCAAACTATCCCGTGTAAATGGCAATCCAACTCTCCCGTGTTAATGGCAATCACCTTGAAATAAAAATCATCTCATTTCGCATCTAGTTAAACTTATTATTCAAGTATCAGCTGTTTACAAGGATAAAGAATATAGCACTTTGTCTTCAAGTTCACGGTTTGTAGCTGCTCACTTAACAAGTCCAAAATGACTCCTGCTGCAGAACTAGAATGTGTAACTTGCCGCCAATTGTACACTCAACTAATGTATGGTGGTATCTCTTCTAGGCAAACGCGTAATACACCTCCAGCTGTAAATTCTGCCAACATGCCGAAGAAATTAAACAGCTGAAAGCACAGTTAACTCATGCTTTTAGTGGCCCATCCAACGCAGATGCAGTTAACGCCGATACAAGCACTAGCTGTTAAATTAGAACTGGAAAGCGTGCAGAAACAATTTTGCAAACTCAAAGATATTTTTAAACAGCGAAATAGAAGCAACAAAATAAATTGCTAAGACAACCTTGCATCGGGTAAATGAACTCCAAGTGCACTTAGACTCAGAATTGGCAAAAAAAAATTACAGCTCTAGACTCAGAGACCACCGACCGTATTAAATCGATAGAAAAAGGTCAACAGTACTAGACACTCTACACAACTGTAGTAAACATGCGGCAGGTTGTCAGAGGCAAAGCATCATAGGTCGGGCGACAGTCCTGCCACACCCGAACTGATACAAGCAACCGTTTCGATATATTGTCCAATGAAATGGAATGTCATAACACAAATGAAATTATTGTGATTGGTGATTTCTATGTCACCACCATCAAACCCAATCAGCGAAAAGAGAGAGCCCAACTAAGAACACTCGTGAACGAAACTGGAAAATTTACGATATTAAAGGAATTATCAAAAAGAAAAACATACCTTCTTCGAAACCGATCATACTACAAGTCGGGACAAAAGAAGTGGTGGCGCAGACAGAAGAAACATGGGTAAGGTATAAAACCATGCTAACAAACATCAAACGATTGCACGCGAATATCCATGTCACTGGCATCCTGCCCCACCCAAACCAAAGTAGATATAAATTGAGCAAGAAGATATTTCTAAACAATCGCATAGCAACTTTCTGCAAAGCACAACAAATCTCATTCTCGGACCATTGGGAAACGATGATCAACCTCAAAAATTATTCATTTGGTAGAATCATCAACAAGGCACGCATAAACACGTCTGGGCATGATACCCTCGAAAGCATCCTTCAGAATATCGGTGCTGGCCTCGTCACCGAAATTAAATCAAAAAACATTCCCGACGCCCAACACAAAACTCCGCCATTACTGACCAACGAAATGAGTCAACGGCAGCCGCATGAGCAAGTAGCAATCAACGGACCCTGCAGTAACGATAGAGGAACAGCCAACAAAAGTAAACTCACCACTAACAAACAAGTTCATAGAAGTAACACAACAGCCCACGACCGCAACCGAAGAGTTGCTGGCAGAATTCCGAGCCAAAATACTCTCAAATGCTACTATGTAAACGCTAAAAGCCTCAGAGACAAAATCAACGAATTGGAATCCTCGCAATTAACGATGAGATCGACATAATAGCTATCACAAATTTGTGGATGAAATCGAGCACCAGCAATTATTTGGGCGAATTAACTCTCCCGGGTTTTTCCCTACTTCACAAAGATAGACTACGCTGTGAGAGTGGAGGAGTATTGTTTCTCGTAAGAAAATCTACAAATAATAGAAGTCTCTGTTCCAAGCAGCAGACACGACATAGTTTCAACTCAAGTAGTCGGTAAACATACAAAGTGTCAAATCACACTAGTTTACCGTCCTCCCAAGAACATTGTCGCAGATGATTTCGATCTTTACAACACACTCGTCGATGTGGTCAGAACACAACACGATATAGTACTTGGAGACTTCAATATTCCTCACATCGATTGGGAAACAGAAGTATGTACTGCCGCTGGACAATGCCTGACTGCTGTTGCTGACGATAAGTTTATGACCCAAAAGGTAAAGACACCTACAGGATGTAGCAATATTCTTGATCTTATATCTAGTGCAAGCGACTCTCATGTCATGAACGTCGAAGTGGGCGAACCCTTTTGAAATAGCGACCACAACTGTGTCCGCTTTATGATTGAACTCGAGTTGAAAACGACGATTAACTGCAAAAAAGTCCCTAGTTTTCGATTATCTAACTTTGATAGCTTAAGAGAAGCAATGACGTCAGCAAATATAACCCTCGGATAAGATGTCAATCGATCGCCAAGCAATTTTTTGAGTGCACTTCATAATATTGAAAATGACCATGTCCCTCGCAAAAACAGGAAAACAGCAGTCAATCAGCCTGAGTACTGGAAAGGAGAACTGCAGCGCCTTCAGTCGCAAAAGAATGCAAAGCAGTAGAATAAACAGAAGCACCCACACGACGATGCTGCAAAAAAAAGAATACAAAATCAGTAGACGGATTTTTATGACAGTCCAGAAACGAAAGAAAAAATATTACAAAAATGAAATTGCGGCCAACGCCAAAACTGATCCGAAACAATTTTCCAGTTATATATCGAGCAAAAATAAATCAAGATCTATAATTGACCCTCTTGAAAATGACATTGATGAGCTAGAAACCAACGACACTAAAATGAGTGTCCTGCTTAACCAATTTTTCTGTTCTGTATTTACGTTAGAGAATGCGGATATTCCTAATCCTGAGGATATCATAGCGCAAAGACAAATCGAAGCCCTCAGCAGAGGGATTTTTTTCCCCTACCGAAGTTATTAAATAAATAGAAAAATTTAAAGTTACAAAATCTCTCGGTATAGACCAAGTTCGTCCCAGAATATTGGAATTGACTAAGAACGAAATTGCCGAACATCTAGCAAACATTTTCACACAATCTCTCACAAATGGCACCTGCCCTTCTCAATAGAAAGAGGCCAACGTCACCCTAATTTTCAAAAAAGGGGACAATAAGTGGCCCGGATATAACCGTCAAATTAGTCTTACCTCAGTCATAGGAACATTGATTGAATTAATTGAATTTCACGACGCGAAATCTCCGATTGACATCATTTACCTTGACTTTCAAAAGGCTTTCGACAAAGTTCCTCACAAACGCTTGGTTAGTAAATTGCACTGCACCGGTATTCGAGGTGAACTCAATAACTGGATAAAATGCTGGCTCACGGACAGACGGCAGCGTGTCGTACTTAATGGAGCTTCCTCCAATTGGTGTAAAGTTACAAGCGGCGTGCCCCTAGAATCTGTGTTAGGTCCAGTTCTCTTCATAATAATATTCATGAAAGATCTCGACAGCAACGTACTCTCAAACATAAGTATGATTGCAGACGATACCAAGCTAGAAGGAAAAGTGCTAACCAAACTCGAGTGTAAGCAGATCCAATTAGACTTGAACAAAATTGTTGAATGGTCAAATAAGTAGTCAATGAAATTCAGTGTCGACAAGTGTAAAGTTATGCACATTGGTCACCATAACCCTAAACACGAATATTCAATGTCCGGAAAGAAACTGATACCTGTCACCGAAGAGAGAGATCTAGGGGTCATCATTAGTAACGACTTGAAAAGCAGCAAGCAATGTAACGATGCAGCCAAAAAATACAATAAAATGTGTGGCATGATATCCCGCACAATATCGTACATGAGCAGAAATAGTATTCGCAGGTTATTCACTGCATTTGTTAGACCGCACCTTGAGTATTATTCTGTCCATTTAGGTCTCCATACCTCAGAAAATACATTATTAAATTAGTGAAAGTCCAACGTAGAGCTACCAAACTAATCCCTTCGCTGCGCAATAAATCGTACAAAAAGAGACTGTGCTAACTCGACCTTTATTCGCTAGAGAAGAGTAGAGTCAGAGGTGACATGATCGAAGTGGGGAAGATTAGGAAGGGTATGGAAGACGTCGAGCGAGCAAGCCTTTTTCTTTTAGATGCGAACGCAGTGACCAGGAGTAATGTATACAAAATTGTTGGCAAGCGTTTCACACTCGTCACGTATAGGGTAGTCGAAGATTGGAACAGACTTCCAGCGGAAGTTGTGAAAAGCAATACAATCGAAACGTTCAAGTCACGGCTCGACAAATTTTACCAAAATCGCCCATAATTAGCTCTCATCTAAGCACTTTCACCGATATATTCTTGAAAAATAGTACTCAGCATTGACACCCATACGGTTAAATTAGTGCCCGGCATTGGCACTAGCACGCTAAAAAAAACAGAGCCCGGTATTGGTACCTGCTCGTTGCATAACGGTGTTCAGCAATGACGCCGGTCAGCGTTGGTTTAACGAGGAATGAAACTGTGACAATCTCAGATCAACACCTTGGGTCGGTTGCTTTCTCTTCAGGAGCTGATTTGAGTTGTTTCGAGTATCATCGTTAAATGCTATTTCCTTCTACAAGCTTTCCCTTTCTTGATCTATAAATACAGAAAATACACAGACACTAGATGCTATCTTAGACGCTCTACTTCAGAATAATTTTCTTCCTATCAAAAGACAACCCAGTTTGGGCCAAAAGGCCTGTTTTTGTCTTCTTACACTTGTAAACACTTGTAAACTCTCCCATGTTAATGGCTATCCAACTCTCCTGTGTTAATGCAATCCAACTCTCCCGTGTTAATCTAGCTGAATGCATTTCGTAATCCAGCTGACAATTCTGTTTCATTTGATTCAAGTCTCATTTCCACCGGAGCCTAAACGCGAGTCATAACAGGCTCCCCCGTAGAGTGAGATGATCATGGATTCCAGTAGGCTCGCACAACTCAGTGCGAGAAAACCAACGTTGTCAAAGTTAGAACAATTTGAAAATTTCAGCCGTGTCAGACGCACGCTGGTGAGCACAAGAAAATATTTAGACGGAACAGATCTTGCTAGTTCAGTTAGAGTAAATTTCATTTATTCGGGCAAGATATAGACTCAGACGAAATGAAATCCCGCCTCCAATAACTTAGAACTTCAAGAATAATATGTACGCACTCTAGTGCGCACAGATTGTATCGTCGGAATTGGTACAAGGCTTACAAATACACTCACCAGATCAACTCCAACAGCAACGAATCACAAGGTTTATAGCTACGAGGTCCAGGTCAACCACAGTACACCCCCGAAATACACAAGTTTCCCAGCTACGCGGGCCAGGTCGGTTACAGATATTACATATGGTCCGTGCACGCGCCAGCGATCACTGACTAAAAAACACTTATTCACAAAATGACAAATAGGAACTCCCGCACAAATACACTTGCATTAGTTCAGATGACAAAATTGTGGATCGCGAAGAGGAAAGAAAGGGCAGGTTCACTGTGCTCTAAAAACTGCTCAGATTATTGACTTCAGTCATTGTTTAAGGGGATAGGGTGGGAGCGAGATGGGGGGGGGGCAGAGGTCCTTCAAGTCCCAAAAGAACCCGATGTGCCCCGGAGGGTAACTCGGGCACCCTGAGCTCCCGATTCCCTCGAGTGAGGAGACTCGAGGGAATCGGGAGCTCAGGGTGCCCGTCTCAGGATGCCCGTCTCCTCGTCTCAGCTCATTTCGGAATCACTTCGGCCAGTCTCGGCTCGTCGATACCAACTCGACTCACCTCAACGTGTTTCGACTGATCTCGTTGTTCTACACTAGCATTCACATACATAAATTTTTCTGTGCATGAGTTTTACAGCGTGGGGTACCAGGGTTAAGAGGGCCTCAAGAGGGTCCCATAGGGTCTCAGGGGTGTCCCAAAGGGACCCAGAAGGGTCCAAGTGGGTCCCCCCAAATCCTCCTGGTCCTCCGAGTCCCTTGGGTTCCCGAAACCCCCGGGTCCCTCGAGTCCGCAGGTCCCACGGGTACCCCACATTCCTCTGGTCACCTAGTCTCAACCAGCCTCGGTTCGTCTCGATTCATCTCCTCCCCCGTCGACTCGTCTCCACTCGCCTCAACCTGCATAGACTCGCCTCGTCCCCTCCACGCACAGTGTCATTCAAAACTTTCACTCTCCAAGATCAGCTTCAAAATTATTTCACCATTTAGCCACTAAAACGCCTGGCTGTGCTCGGACATTTATTAGGCGCCCGGGAGAGTGCAAATTCTCCCACCGTAGGATGGACTAGACTAACTAACACACCGCATAGTCCATCTAGGCCCCTGCGGGCGTCTAACAATACATAATTATATAACTAATCCAAAATTGATCACCATGAAAAGAGGCCCATTTAAATAATAGAGCCCATGAAGCATTAAATATGAAAATACTATAATGTTAATGATCTATAAAATGATTAATCATTCATCCACCCCAATGACAATTGTTTTATCATACCGACAACATTTGAAATGTAACGTATCACTTTTGATCAACAATAAAATCAAGACTATGTGATCCCTTAAAATATATTGCTCAATCATGCAGGGAAAGGGTTTCGAACCCTACAAATTTGGCAACGAAGTGCATGCACCATCTTGGTCAGAGTTTTCTATGCAGGAGCCGAAAACGAAGTAGATATTTAAAATAGTCCACTTCTCAACTTTACGTTGTCGGGCACGTGGCTGCACTTGAAAAAAAATCAGGGTTTGGGAGGGTAGGGTGCATTAAAGGCCCTCACACCTTAATTTTTAATTTTACTGAATAGACGAAATATGGTGCGCATCAAAGTGGCTCCCTACGTAATAGACTAAATAAGGTGTGCATCAAAGTGGCTCCCTACGTATTAGACGAAATAAGGTGTGCATTAAAATGGCTAACGTAATAGACGAAATAAGGTGCGCAATAAAGTGGCTCCCTACGTAATAGACGAAATAAGGTGAGCATTAAAGTTGCTCCCGACGTAATAGACGAAATAAGGTGTGCATTAAAGTTGCTCCCGACGTAATAGACGAAATAAGGTGTGCATTAAAGTTGCTCCCTACGTAATAGACGAAATAAGGTGTGCATTAAAGTTGCTCCCTACGTAATAGACGAAATAAGGTGTGCATTAAAGTTGCTCCCTATGTAATAGACGAAATAAGGTGTGCATTAAAGTTGCTCCCTACGTAATCATTCGTGGACCCTTCACCTGAAAATGCGCCTACTATGCGGTTGCACAGTAATGCGCATAGCTGCAGTTAAGTATGTGAGCCCTAAGAGAGCATGCGTTCACTAGGAATCATCTAAGGATAGGCGAGTGCATTCGAGGGGATTTTTTGGGGATTCCCACCTCAGTTTTAACTTTTATGTCAGGTCAAGAGTGCACAAAAAGTCGATGCAATACACCGCCTCTCTGTTCGCGGGTATAAACTCACACTCTTGAGTTCGATCGAACACTTGATGATTGAACGTGAACAAGTTGTGCTAATCTTATATGAAAACATATATTGTTTTCATATAAGATTAGTAGTAGTAGTAGTAGTAGGCCTGGGCCTGGCTTTAGAGTCCATTCTAGCAGTATTCCAAACTTGAATCAGCAGTGCCGCTAGCGCAGCCTAGATGAGGTGCCCATCGTTCATGGGCTGCCGGAAACTGAAGCCTCCAACGGAGGTTGTTGCCACCTTGGCGGCACAGGTCCTAATGCTTTGGTAAGGGGGTGGATTAGTCTCCCAGTGTTTGTCGAGGCGGTTTTGAAATGTGTTACGTTATTACTGCTAACCACATCATGTGGTAAGCGGTTCTAAATTGTTGGTATCTCAATTAGAAAAAAGTTTTCCGTCACTGATGTTCTGAATGGTTTTTAGCTGCAGTTTTTGTCCATTATTTCTGTTCCTTGGGTTATAATCTCAGTCAAAGAGGACCTCAGGGCTAGCTCTAGTAAATCCGTTCAGGTATTTGAAGGTTCCAATTAACTGACCTCTAAGTCGTCTTCTTTCAAGTGATTTCAGTTCAAGTTCATAGAGTCTTAGCGAAAATGTCTTTTTCTCAGATCCGGAATCAATTTTATTGCTCGGTTCTGAACACGTTCCATTTTGTTAATATCCTCTCTTAAGTGAGGGGACCCAAAATGTACTGCAAATTCCATTTTAGGCCTGACGATTAAAGTATATAATGGGAGCACGATGTGCCAGGACTTGTAGTGGAAGTTTCTGGATATAGAGCCAAGGACTCTATTGCCTTTCATGTATCTAGCTTCCATTTTTTCTTTTGCTGGTCTGTCAATACGAAAGCAGAATTTTGATTTTGTGATCAAATGTGCATAACTGTGCTTGTTTCAATATCAAAATTCAATTGTCACTTATCAGAGAAGTCCACTAGTTTATTAAGATCCCTCTGGATAGTTATGCGATCTTGCTCAGAGTCCGCTTTGTGGTAGAGTTTAGTGTCGTCAGCAAATTTTAATAACTTGCTAACGATGTCGGTGTCGAGATCATTTATATAGATTATAAAGAGAAGGGGCCTCAGAACACTTCCCTGGGGTACTCCTGATGTTATCGTTGCCCACTGACATTTTCCTTGGCCGATACAGACTAGTTGCTTGCGGCCCGTGAGCCAATTTCAGAGCCACCGGGCCACAATTCCAGTTAGGCCAAGCGTCTCCACCTCTCAAAGTAGGCGCTCATGGGGGACCTTAGCGAACGCTTTTTAAAAGTCAAGATAAATAAGGTCGACAGCTTTGATTTCCTCGAATGTCTCGATGACCTTATTGAAGAAGTCCAGGAGATTGGACAGGCAGCTAAGTTTGCTTCTGAAACTATGCTGGGTTTCTTTGATGAGGTGGTTTCTCTCAAGGTGACATGTTATACTTGTTTTTATTAATCTTTCCAAGATTTTGCCGACCACAGATGCGAGACTGATTGGTCTATAATTTCCTGGCTATTGCCTCTTCCTCGAGCACGCGAGCCCATTGGCCAGTCTCTCCACGACGTCTCAATTGTTCAGTTCTTCTTCCCTGTGCACGCGAACCTTTTTGTGAAGTCTCTCCATGACGTCTCTATCGTTCAGCTCTTCTTCCCAATGTACGCGCGTCCCTTTGACCAGTCGCTCCACGACGTCACTATCGTTCAGCTCTTCTTACTTGTGCATGAGAACCCATTGGCCAGTCTCTCCACGACTTCTCTATCGTTCAGCTCTTCTTCCCCGCAAAGGCGAGTCCCATTGGCCAGTCTCTCCTCGACGACACTATCGTTCAGCTCTTCTTCCCCGTGCATGCGAGCCCTATTGGCCAGTCTGTTGACAACGTCTCTATTGTTCAGCTCTTCTTCCTCGTGCATTTGAGCCCCATTGGCCCGTCTTTCGACAAAGTCTCTATTGTTCAACTCTTCTTCCCCGTGCACGCGAGCCCCATTGGCCCATCTCTCGACAACGTCTATATTGTTCAGCTCTTCTTCCCCGCTCAAGAGAGTCCCATTGGCCAGTCTCTCCAAGACGTCTCTATCGCTCAGCTCTACTTCCCAGCGCACGTGAGCCCCGATGGCCAGTCTCTCCACGTTTAAATCGTTCAGCTCTTTTTCCCCGAGCACGCGAGCACATTGGTCAGTCTCTCCACCACGTCTCTATTTTGGTTTTGGATTTGATTTGATTCTCATTCCCACCATAATAGTCATAATAGTCATAAGTAGGGCTCGATGATCATGGATTCCAGTAGGCTCGCACGCCTCAGTGCTGAAATGTGAACATTTTAGCAATATCAGACGCACGCTGGTGCTCACAAGAAAAAGGCTTAGACGAAACGAATCTCCGCTTCCAATCATTTAGAACTTCAAGAGTTATATGTACGCACGCTAGTGCGTACAGGCTATAGCATCGTAGAGACTAATACAAAGTTCATGGCTACACGTCTTTATTGTGCAGCTCTTCTTCCCCGTGCACGCGAGCCCTATCGTCCAGTCTCTCCACGACGTCTCTATCGTTCAGCTCTGCTTCGCCGTGCACGTGAGCCAGTCTCTCATCGACGTCTCTATGGCCAATGAGGCTCTCGCACGCGAACCCCATTAGCCAGTCTCTCCACGACGTCTCAATCGTTAGCTCTTCTTCCCGTGCACGCGAGCCCCATTGGCTAGTCTCTCCACGATGTCTCTATTGTTCAGCTCTTCTTCCCCCTCACCACCCCGAGCACACGAGCCCTATTGGCCAGTCTCTCCACGACTTCTCTATCGTTCAGCTCCTCTTCCCCGCGCACGCGAGCCCCATTGGCCATCTTCTCCAAGCAATTTAGATCACGATGGAGTTTAGTGTTGCGGCCATCTGGTCTCGTTTGGTGGTAGCAGTAACAGCAAAGATACTACCTACACATGACAACTAAATAAAACAAAACAAAGACAAATATTCTGCAGACCTTTTGGAGTTTCCACTAGAAAAAGTATGTCCGCTGAAGGGGCTAGTATTGGGGAGAAAAAAAGTATTACTTATCATCGGTCATCCTCGAGTCAAAATCTCGGCTGACGACATTGCATTCAAACGAAATTATTCGGTAATTTAGCCCTTGTATTGTCAAGCGCTGCCATTCCATTTAAACTACGCAATTGTTTCCTATGCAAGCCCAATTAAATTAAGCAATCCGTAGAAATCGATTCTTTAGTAGCGAATAATTGCAATAAAATTCCGATTTACATAGAATAATATCCTCAAAATTTTAGTGAGTAATTCAACATTGTAAACAAGAATCACTTTGCCTAAAAGTGGATTGCAATGGAAACCTGCTGACAGGGAGAATGCAGAACAGATCGGAGTTTAAATCTGTATTATTATAGAAAACAGGACGTGCATCAATCGGTAAAAATTTGGAGGGCCACTCCCGTATTGCAGAAAAAGTCGAGTCACACAAAGTTGTTTTTTGCATCACGAATACAGAGGAAACGAGTGTAATTACCAAGCCTCCAAAAATGCTCCATGATGACAAAATAATAAACGTATCACGAATACACAAAAAAGGTGGGGTAGGTCGGCTTTTCCACAATTGCAACAACAGGATTATTCAAACACATTTCCCTATACTGTAGGTGAATAAACTTGTTGACGGGGAATACAGGCAAATTCAAGAGATGATAGGGAAGAACGTAAAACAACGAGAGGAGATAACGTGAGACATGATGTAATGATAAAATTGTACCCTTTATTTAATAAGTTTTTTTGAGAATGTCTAATTCTATCGACAGCGATTTATCGTGTTCCTGTACTGGTTGGATTTAAAATTACGTAAATTTATACCAACAGATCAAACCACTAACATGTTTGGAAAATTGTAAGTTTCCTTCTTCCTCTTGATTTTCAATGGCTTAAGATTCGCAATCACCTTCAGTCATTTTAGTCCCGTGATGTCAGTCACCGGTTATTGATAACACGTTTCTCAGGTTCAGAACTGTTGTTTCTCCCAAGTTGCGTTCACCTCTTCTCCAGTCTCTCCAGTTCCAGGTTCCCCAACAACACCCCCGGCCATTCCTAACCCCCTTTACTTGTTTATGGCCCCCGAGCACAGCGCAGTAGAGAAACTGCGATGGCTATGCGGTCTCGTTTCGGCTCCGTTCTGATCCAAGAGTTCTGCAACATCTGCAAACTTAGCATGAACGAATCTCGTCGTGTTCTTGGAGTGCTTTTTTCATTTTTGACGATTACGTAACAGGATTCAACAATCGATTTCCTAATGACTATTGATGATTGGAAATTCCATTCCTATCGCAAAGTTCTTCAGTCATTAGAAACTTGAGCAAGAACGATTCTTTGATCATTAGAAACTTGAGCAAGAACGATTCTTCAACCATTAGAAACTTGAGCAAGAACAATTCTTTAAGTGTTGTTATAACACTGAGTTTACACTGTTGGTTTCCGGAATAGATCTTTTTCAACGTCAATTAAAGATTTAAGTATCAGATTCCGTTGTACTGCCACCTTTGCAAACAGGTACAAGAAATTTTTTTTGTAGTAGTGATGGATTAGCTTAGATTAAAGGACTCGTCTCCACCGGAGCTCGGACGTAAGCCTCTGTAAGCTCTTCCGTAGGATGAGGACGGTGCTCCTCCGTAGGATGCGGGCGGTGCTGTTGGAATGGTTGCGCTTCCTTCAAAGGTGATCGATTTGTTGTTTTTAATGTAGATTTTATCATGACATGGGACAAATGAAGGGTAAATAATATGTTCGAGAAACGGAAACGACATGGATTTTTTTCAAAGTCCGTTGAAAAAATTAAATACACGAATGAAGATTGACACAACGTAGAAACTATAACGAAGGCTTCTAAAATTATTTAGGATCATGGTGGATTGAAAATGAATTCTGGTAGAAGTCTTGCAAATTGTGTAAAAGCATGGCGGATTGCAAATGATACAAGGTGGAGGTTTTCCAAATCGTCAAGAAAAGTGGTGGATTGAGTATGCTACTGTTGGAAACCTTGGATATGTGATGATATAAAAATGTGATAGTCTGCCTAATACCACATTATAGATCAAGCTACCTGTTGTTAAAAAACAACCAAATCAGTCTGTTGCCTGAATTATTCATGTAAAGTATTTCAGAGCGGCCTCTGACCAGTAAATAGTATATAACAGAATAAAACTATCTGATAGATATTGTCTACTGATATTACAATAACTTTTAGGTTAGTATTGTAAAGTTTTGCTATGATATACATTCATACATTCTGACAATTTTTTATAGATCATGGTATTACGTTGGTTACAACCATCCCGTTCCTCAACAAGATGCCAAGGGCGGGAAAGCATATCAGGTCAGCGTCAAAAATCATCCATTCACAATCATTCGTCACACAGGCCTATTCAGTGCACGCTCTCTCGCAACCTCCACACTCAAGTCTCTCTTTTCTAACGCCGGCTTCACACCATCCAACCACCCAAACTTCGGTCTCTTTCTAGGCTTACGTCCACTCGCCTATGCCTTCAACACCCTTATTACCAATCTCCCTTCATCCATCTTCACCATGTGCCCGAACCACCTCAGAACACGCGAATCAACTCTGTCCTCTAGCTTCTTCAGCATCCTTGTTCCAGCTCGCACCTCGTCGTTGTTGATCATGTCTCACAGCGTCACACCAGCCATGCTTTTCAAACATTTGACTGAGCAATGGGTGTCTTCATTTTGAGTTTTGACCAAAGAGCTTCACAGCATTGACCAATGAGCTTCACAGCATTGACCAATGAGCTTCACAGCATTGACCAATGAGCTTCACAGCATTGACCAATGAGCTTCACAGCATTGACCAATGAGCTTCACAGCATTGACCAATGAGCTTCACAGCATTGACCAATGAGCTT
>SDVV010012910.1:0-15294 GCA_016164225.1 Gammarus roeselii | reverse complement strand
GCCGATTGCATCAAATGTCTACAAGATGTTTTTGGACGAACTTTTCCGAGAGGGTATCCATGAGTGGATGCAACATTCTGCCATTACAGCCCACACATCATCACATCCTACTCAGATTCACTGGGTCCTACTCATGTGCAGTAGTTCCTACTCATGAGTGGTTCCCACTGACGTCCAGTGGTAACTCCTCATATTCACTGATTCCTACTCATGTACATTGGTTCCTACTCATGTTCAGTGGTTCCTACTCACGTTCAATGGTTCCTACTCATGTTCAGTGGTGAACCCAATACTGTATCTAGACACTATATCTCAATACTATATCTAGACACTATACTATATCTAGACATTTATCCAAATGTTTTGTTTGTGGTCTGAGATATGAATTTGTACTAAGTGATTGGAAAAATAACCTTGTTCTAGGTTAGTGCTTAGCACTGCTCAGTGTGTGTGGGCCGAGGTCCGAGAGACGAACAGGGTTAGTTGGTCAGCAGACAGGACAGAGAGAGCACTGCGTTTTTTTTCCCACAAGCACTTAAATTCACTTAAGTCTAGTACTGGAAATACACGAGCATGGACGAAGAAGAGGATATCTTGATGGAAATGCACAGCGTTCTCTACATAACAGGTGAGGAGAACGATCATTTCTTTAGCCAGAGATAAGCGTCTGTTAAACAGTGTTGCAAAATATCTCTAACTCCAGGAGAGCCATATAGCGTAGGACATCTGAAGCCATAATACCCTAGAAACATAGACCAATACAAGTATTTGTAGAGCATCGTCTACCTTCTCACTAAGGTACTCTGGCAGCACCCACGGCTGTGGTCCAGCACTTAGCGTGATCAGATTCGAGGCCTAACGGCTTGTCTAGGCCTCTTTTTCGTCTGCTCCGCACACTGGCCCGAAGCTGTAGAGCTCTGGCATGTTGTGCTACAAGATGACATCGGTGTTTGTCAAGCTGGCGGGTGTCGACGAATTTACTTTCGTGGACCACCTAAAACGACGATTATTATACGTTTTTAAACACTTTTTTATGACGACAGGTACCTAGCTAACCCACTACTACCAAGTCAAGGCTCTGACGGTTACCACATCGTATTTATTAATTCAGTTTTTACGATTGATGGCAACAGTCGCTTGGCACACGTATCGTTTCCTTTACATCTTCTGAATAAGAATACAAACCATTAAAGTCGTCTTGACTGGTTTTAGGGCATCGAAGCAAGCGATTGCGTTGGTACCCACCAGATCGACGTGCACAGGGCGCCATCTTGTGGCCAAACATGCAGACGCTCTATCAGCTTCAGATCACTGGGATACGTGACTGCAATTAACACGAATTAATTCTCGTACTATTCTGAACATTTTCGGGCAACTCAGAGTACCGCATTCAGTGGTATAAAGTTGAACGTTATAATGAGCTCGCCGATCAAGTGGTTGGGATTAGGTATTGAATAGTGAATTGCACTGGTAATATCTGACACGGGAGTGAATTCATTTAGTGATGCAGGGTACTTTTTTTTTCATAATTCCCGGCTCCCTACAGTGTTCCGGAAGGCTTTCAGACGACTTGCCTGATAAAGGCAAATAACCTGTTGATAGCTAGACCAACTGTCTAAACAGGGCCTCCTCCTAGCCCTAATGGTTAGCTTGATGCTGGCAATGGTAGGGTCTTTCGTCTATACCTATAACAGTAAATTACCAGTATTTGTTCCAACGAAAACCCTTATCTGGAGAGTTTTAGGCAAGAGCGGCCCTCGTCTCGCAGTGATCGTAGAACACGGCTCCGACATTAGTCTGGCTCCGACATTAGTCTAGCTCCGACATTAGTCTGGCTCCGACAAACTGTCTTCAAGATACAACCCCATGAGGTTAAAGGGTTATGACATCATGAGCTGTTATTCTTAAAGGCCCTTCGATACTCAACATAATCATTTTGCGAATAATTTGAGATGATCTCCGTCTTTATAATTTTAATGTATTATTTCTGGGGTGTCGCTGCTGCGACCTGGAACTTGTGAACTTGGTAATTTTCTTACGTTATCTGAATAAATCAGTGACGTTAAAAGATTAATCAGGACTCTTGTAATGAGTCTTTTCTTCATCTCGGAGTGTTTTTATGAGAACCAACGCCTAATGATAGACTGATCATTCATTTCCTGGAGGCCAAGAGGCCTTAGAGCGGCCATACCAGTGCAGTTTTGTTTCAATATTGTTTAACACATGTTGATATTTTGGAAATAATTAATTTTATCTTGAACTCAAGAATTCCGTAAATTACTTCATTTTTACTGTTCTACTGTTAATTTACGACTTCTCATACATCGCTTTATCTGGCACTCACTTTATCTTGTATCGCTTTATCTGGCACTCACTTTATCTTGCATCGTTTTATCTGGCACTCACTTTATCTTCCGTCGCTTTATCTGGCACTCACTTTATCTTCCATCGCTTTATCTGGCACTCACTTTGTCTTGCATCGCTTTATTTGTAACTCACTTCATCTTTCATCGCGTCATCTGGCACTCACTTCATTTTACATTGCTTTATCTGGCACTCACTTCATTTTACATTGCTTTATCTGGTACTCCCTTTATCTTACATAGCTATATCCGGCACTCGCTTAACCTTGCATTGCTTTATCCGGCACTCACTTTATCTGGCATCGCTTTATATGACACTCACTTCATCTTGCATCGCTTTATCTGGCACTCACTTTATCTTGCATCGCTTTATCTGGCACTCACTTTATCTTTCATCGGTTTATCTGGCACTCACTTTATCTTTCATCGGTTTATCTGGCACTCACTTTATATTTCATCGCTTTATCTGGCACTCACTTTATCTTTCATCGCTTTATCTGGCACTCACTTTATCTTTACTCTGCAACGTCTGGGTTAGGAAATTAATAAACAGTTCTAAACGAGAAATATACTCTGCTTCTGAATACAAAACCTGATCCCGTAAGTCGGTACATTATTTGAACAAGGCTGGCGTGCTGGTATTTTTCTATTCTGTTAAGGCCGCAAGCTGTCAGATTAATTTTAAATGCATCTGGTTTTATCGACGTGAAAATGTAAGTTTAGAATCGGATTGCTGAGCAGATACAGTATTACAAACTGGGAGTATTTGTTAGCAGATACAGTAATACAAACTGGGAGTATAGTGAGCAGATACAATAATACAAACTAGGAGTATTGTAAGCAGATACAATACTACAAACTGGGAGTATTGTGAGCAGATACAGTACTACAAACTGGGAGTATTGTGAGCAGATACAGTAATACAAACTAGGAGTATTGTGAGCAGATAAAGTACTACAAACTGGGAGTATTGTGAGCAGATATAGTAATACAAACTGGGAGTATTGTGAGCAGATACAGTAATACAAACTGGGAGTATTGTGAGCAGATACAGTAATACAAACTAGGAGTATTCTGAGCAGATACAGTAATACAAACTAGGAGTATTGTGAGCAGATACAGTAATACAAACTAGGAGTATTGTGAGCAGATACAGTAATACAAACTGGGAGTATTGTGAGCAGATACAGTAATACAAACTAGGAGTATAGTGAGCAGATACAGTACTACAAACTGGGAGTATAGTGAGCAGATACAGTACTACAAACTGGGAGTATTGTGAGCAGACACAGTACTACAAACTATTAGGAAGTTATCATTTGAAGTCGCGATGATAACCTGTGCTAGGAGCTTCCTTGGTGGAGTGCTGAGGTGTATAGGATCATGTCTGAGGCCGGTAAAGGTTTTAATTAGTCTTGTAATGCTTTAATTAATACTATGCATGAGCGTATTCAGTGATCAACAATTGTTCATCTCGTCCTGGTGTTGATAATTCAACCACCTCGAGAATAGTACTCTCATCCGAATACTGACCTTCAGATGTTGAAGATTCATCCATTGCACTGGGAGGACAAAAACTGACTACACAAAGAGTTCATTAGTAGAGCGACGATGGCCGGATGTTCTCTTATCTTTAGTGTGTTAAGAAATCCGTTGCACGGAAGTCTTGTTTTTGGAGCACCTCCGAGTACCAGGGCACTTCCCTTTCGGTGCTCGCATTGAGCCTACACCTGCAGAGCATCGAGTAGGCAGAGTAAAGTCTGTTTTGCACTTGTCCATTGCTTAACATTTACTCCCACCTGTATAAGACAATTTTGCATCAGTAATTACCAACAGCGTCCATCACAATCTTTTAATAATGGGCGCATAAGAGATTATTGAATAATGTGGAATTCTTCTCTTAATAACATTTCAGTCGTCTAACTCAACATCAGCAAACCTGGGGTATGTCGTAGACCTGCTTTCAATACCCTTTCAGTCGTCTAACTCAACATCAGCAAACCTGGGGTTTGTCGTAGACCTGCTATCAATACCCTTTCAGTCGTCTAACTTAACATCAGCAAACCTGGGGTATGTCGTAGACCTGCTATCAATACCCTTTCAGTCGTCTAACTCAACATCAGCAAACCTGGGGTATGTAGTAGACCTGCTATCAATACCCTTTCAGTCGTCTAACTCAACATCAGCAAACCTAGGGTATGTCGTAGACCTGCTATCAATACCCTTTCAGTCGTCTAACTCAACATCAGCAAACCTGGGGTATGTCGTAGACCTGCTATCAATACCCTTTCAGTCGTCCAACTCAACACCAGCAAACCTGGGGTATGTCGTAAACCTGCTATCAATACCCTTTCATAATTCTCCTCTGTACCCACACACAAATATACAGAACGTTTGAGGCAGTCATTGCAATTGTACTTATCATTATTCTTTATCAAATATTTTATTTCCACCTTCAAGCACGCAGGCAGTACCTGCATGCTAGGCGAGTGAGAAGTCAGTTCGAGATGGTATAGCAATATGACGACATCTCATTATTGTATGTGATCAATTATATCCATAAATAGCAAAATCATGTCTATTTGAATTTTTTTATATAGCTACGACAAAGTACTGTTCTTATTAATGAGCTGCCCGCTGGACGAGGATTATCCTGCTTGATCTGGCGGACCTCGTGGTTCCAGGTGACTGAATCACGTTATTCACTCTTCCCATCGACACGAGTGATCAAAATTAGATTGAAAATGAATGAAATAGGAATAATTGCTGAACAAATGATCTATTGAAAGTTATAAGCTGTAGTGCCCATTTGAGCAGAAATTACTCTGCGATGCAACGGCTCGTTCGAGCCGGTTTGTATAGCATAGTTTATGCTGGAGTCCATCATAGAAAACCGTTGCTGATATTGACCAGTTACTCAAGGAGTGATTTCAGTGCTGGTTCGATGTGTGTACTGTACTCCCGGTTGTACCATTTGGGAATGAAAAAATCTTATTATACATCGGTAAGTGTTTGGAAACATGATAGGAGTATAACGTCAAGTACTTTAAGGCTTATTTTGATGCGAACGTCTGTAGAAGTTTAACCTAGTGATCCACGGCTGCATTGATCGTGATCTGCTGGTTGTCAGAGTTACGATGTTCTATATAAAGCGTGGTCGGTGCCAAGAGTCGTCATTATTGAACCAAGTTTGAGCTGGTGTGCGCGGTCTCGTCCGTTACCGTTTCCTGCAACGTACCTCATGTTCATAGCGTCTGATACTTGAACAAGTGTTCGCCATCAGTGGCATAAATTAACATATTCCTAGTTGTCCATTGATTATCTCAAAATTATTTAAGAGAAACACGTTTGTTTTTATGTACTGTTATCGTGTGAGTACAGAAAAAATATAATCGCAAGTTGTTGAACATTGTTTTCGACATGTCTTCAGATCAGTGTGAAAAGATGAGGAGTCGTGCCTACCAGGTGTGCCGGGACTACCTGCTGGGGGCGTGGAAGCAGATCAACCAGGACAGCATGGTCATGCGACAAATCAGGTAGGATCACTCACAAGTCCGCTGATAGCTCACCGTAATTATAACATTTTTCGTGTCACTGATTGCATGTCCCAATGCGTCATGTTGATGCGTCAAATGCCTGTGAAATTCAGTTCCAATATGAAGGAGTAAGAGTTACATTTTTTATAACAGTGTAATTAGGTCTGTAACTATGAGGCCCACATCAATTGTATGATTGTACATGTTTATTTACAAAATTTATAATACGAACGATTTTCTCTCAGAAATGACGTTCTTGTTCCATTATCTTTGCCAATTTGACGTTAATAGGGACCTTCATAAAAGACGGAGAGGAACAGTGAAGCGCTGTTTGCACTGACGCTGGCTCTTCCACTGAATAAGTTGAGGAGCATCAAGCTTTCTTCACACACTCTTGTTCAATGTGAAGGGACAAGCTTTGTTCACACACTCTTATTCAACGTGAAGGGACAATCTTTGGGTAAATGTCACCAAAATTTGGTCGAACATTAACGGGCATTGCCTAAATTTTTCCTTTCGTAGAAATAATGTTGCAATTTTACGTCATCGGTCTTGAGGTTTTCCATACTCCTCATTAGCGACGTGAACAGCATTGAATTGCTGCGGGAGTTTGATATTAAGCTAGCCAAACAACAACAACAACAACAACTGTGCTAGCCAAGTTCACGAGCCAATTGAACGCGGTTTAATGTCACTGATGGAGAAGATGAAAAATTGCTCGAAAATGTAAATATTATAATTAAAATGAGTTTTGTTCAATAAGATGTCACCGTCCTCCTTGATGCCCAAGTTGTGATGCTAATTAAGGCACGCCTAATTAATTCAAGTTAATTATGCACAACATATATTGATTGTTCTATAACGATGGCGTCGGATCTGTGATCACTGAGAGACGATTCCTTGTCGCTCTAAGTGTCTCAGAAATATTGAGCTGTAAATTCGTTGTCGATTTAAGTGTTCTTAGGACTAAACTGCTGTATAAGGCTGCTATCTGTTGGACCTTCTTATCAGTTAGTGATGAAGCAACACTCATACTCGATCAGGATATAAATTCTCTATTACTGTGTTTGAATGAAATTAGAGCTAATATTATTTGGGTACCGCATGTTCTCATACGGTACCGAATGAAGAGTTGCACGATTTGATTCGACCTAGTAGAGGCGTCTTTTTGGGACGAATTTTGTTGAGAGGCGAGTGTCTTTTAATGACGGTTCAAAGGCCTTTTCACAAGAACGTTGCTGTCGAACGCGTCAGGAAGGAAGAGGCAAATATACGCCTTGGCACATAATTATATGTGACAATATATTTGTTCAATCAGGCGTGTTATGCAATATCAACTGCATTAATAATGATCCAATGATGTAGTTTGTCAAAAAAATGCTCTAAACCAATACGTAGAGGCTACCAGTCTATGCATTATGTTTTGAACTGTCAAAATGTGAAAGCGATGACAGACAAATGGCGTGAGCGGACGGCCACAAGAGATGGCACATCAGCGAGCGAGGGGATTGGGTTTCCGTTAAAAGACTGCTTTAGTAAGCGCGTTTGAGATGCACCATTATTGCTCGAGCATGCTCTATTCCAGTCATTATTTGCTTCATCCCTAATGCGGATCCGCTGCTGGCGTTAACCGACGGCAAATTAAACACTCGCCCATGGCAGCCACGATATTGCGGGAATTGTTACGGTTTTCACAAAGACAGAGCGTTCATCAGCAGCCTCTTGGAGGACGACCTCGTACTGTCTGAAAGGATGTCGCGGATGCGCCTCTAATTGTTCCATAACTGATGGTGGTTACATTAACACTAAACATGATACTAGTCGTTGATATTGGAACATCCGACTAATTAAACCATTTGGAAATGTTTGGACTACTCAGCAATGACGTGGTTCAGTTTACAATTGTTTACAAGTGTAAGAAGACAACAACAGATCTTTTGGCCCAAACTGGTTTGCTTTTTGATAGTAAAAATATCAGTTCTGAAGTAGAACACCTAAGATAGCATCTTATGTCATTATATTTTCTGTTTTAATAGATCAAGAATGGGAAAGTTTGTTTGAGGAAATAGCATTTAACGATGATACTCGAAACAACTCAAGGCAGCACCAGAAGAGAAAGCCACCGACCCACGGTGTTGATCTGAGATTGTCATAGTTTCATTCCTCGATAAACCAATGCTGACCGGTGTCATTGCTGAAGACCGTTTTGCAACGAGCAGGTACCAATGCCGGGCACTTTTTTTACCGTGCTAGTGCCAATGCCGGGCACTAATTTAACCGTATGGGTGCCAATGCCGGACACCATTTCTCACGAATAAACTGGTTAAAGTGCTATAGATGGGGTCTATTCAGCGGCGATTTTGGTAGAATTTGTCGAGCCGAGGGAAGTTGTTCCATACTTCGACAACACTATACGTGAAGAAATTGTGCGTGATATCGAGTGTGAAACGCTTGCCAACAATTTTGTATCCATTATTCTTTGTCACTCCGTTCGCATCAAAAGTGAAAAGGCTTGCTCGCTCGACGTTTCCCTCACCCTTCATAATCTTCCACACTTCGATCATGTCACCTCTGACTCTACGTTTCTCTAGCGAATAAAGGTTGAGTTCGCGCAGTCTCTTTTCGTACAATTTATTGCGCAGCGAAGGGATTAGTTTCGTAGCTCTACGTTGGACCTTCTTTCATTTAATAATGTATTTTCTGAGGTATGGAGACCAAAATTGGACAAATGCAGTGTATAACATGCAAATACTATTTTTGCTCTTGTATGAGATTGTGGGGGATATCATGCCTAACATCTTATTGCCTTTTTTGGCTGTATCGTTACATTGTTTGCTGCTTTTTAAGTCGTTACTAACGATGACACCTAGATCGCTCTCTTCGATGACAGGTATCAGTTTCTTTCTGGACATTGAATATTCGTGTTTAGGGTTATGGTGACTGATGTGCATAACTTTACACTTGTCGACATTGTATTTCATTCGCCACTTTTCTTAACATTCAACAATTTTGTTCAAGTCTAATTGGATCTGCTTACACTCAAGTTTGGTTTGCACTTTTCCTCGTGTCGTTTGCAAACTTAATAATGTTTGAGAGTATGTTTCTGTCGAGGTCGTTTATGAATATTATGAAGAGAACTGGACCTAACACAGATCCTTGGGGCACGCCACTTGTAACTTTACTCCAATTGGAGGAAGCTCCATTAAGTACGACTCGCTGCCGTCTGTCCGTGAGCCAGCATTTTATCCAGTTATTGAGTTCGCCTCGAATACCGATGCTGTGCAATTTACTAACCAAGCGTTTGTGAGGAACTTTGTCGAAACCCTTTTGAAAGTCAAGGTAAATGATGTTGATCAGAAATTTCGCGTCGTGAAATTCAATTATATTCTTGAAAAAAGCAGCAGGTTAGTAAGACATGAACGATTGTTTCTGAAGCCGTGCTGAGAGTTACCTATTAACTGATTTAATTCTAGTAATTCTGTAATTTTATTCTTGATCAAACTTTCCATCAATTTACTTACGACTGAGGTGAGACTAATTGGACGGTAATTTCCACGACATTTTTTTCATATTTCTTAAAAATTGGAGTGACGTTGGCATCTTTCCATTGAGAGGGGCAGGTACCATTTGTGAGAGATTGGGTGAAAAGTTCACTGTGCTGAGGGCTTCGATTTGTCTCTGCGCTATGATATCCTCAGGATTAGGAATTTCCGCATTCTCAAATACAAATACAGAACAGAAAAATTGGTTAAGCAGTACACTCAGTTTAGTGTAGTCAGTTTCTAGCTCACCAATATCATTTTCAAGAGAGACAATTGCAGATCTTTAATTTTGTTTGCTCGATATATAACTGAAAAATGGTTTCGGACTAGTTTTGGCGTTGGCCGCAATTTCATTTTTCGTATTTTTTTTCTTACGTTTCTGGACCATCTTAAAATCCTTCTGCTGATTTTGTATTCATTTTTTTCAGCATCGTCGTGTGTGTGCTTCTGTTTATTTGAGTGTTTTGCTTTCTTTTGCGACTGAAGGCGCTGCAATTCTCCTTTCCAGTACTTAGGCTGATTGACTGCTGTTCGCCTGTTTTTGCGAGGGACATGGTCATTTTCAATATTTTTAAATGCACTGAAAAAATTGCTTAGAAATTGATTGGCATCATGTCCGAGGGTTCTATTTGCTGGCGCTATTGCCTCTCTTAAGTTACCGCAGTTAGCTAGTCACAAGTTAGGGACTTTCTCGCAGTTAATTGGCGTCTTCAACTCGAGCTCAATCATAAAAACGGCTACAGTTGTGATCTCTATTTCCGAGGGGTTTGCCCACTTCGACGTTCGTGACACGAGGCGCTTGCACTAAATATAAGATCAAAAATATTGCTACCTCTTGTAGGTGTCTTTACTATTTGGGTCATAAACTTATCGTCAGCAAAATCAATCAGGCGTTGGCCAGTGGCCATAAATTCTTCTGTTTCTCAATCGATGTCGGGAATATTGAAGTCTCCAAGTACTATACTGTTTTGTGTTCTGACCACATCGACGAGGGTGTTGTAAAGATTGATATCATCTGCGACAATGCTCTTGGAAAAACGATAAACTAGTGTGATTTGACACTTTGATTTGAAATGCGTACTAGAGCGCGCATCAAAAAGTGGTTCGAGGCCAGTGTTTTGTGGTGTTCGATCATCGTATTGCGTGATAGAAAAATGGGTAAAAATGCTCAAATGTGTCTCTGATATCGTCAAACCGACAAAAAATAACTTCAACCGCTGTGCGTATCAACATTGATAACTATGAACATAACCCGCTGCGAAATAGGCTCTTTAGATTTTAATCCGTGATGAACCTTCTCAATGGTGCAGCGTAGCCGTCAGAGAGAGGGCCCTTGAATTTATAGATGTTGTTGGGGTGAGGGTTCTATTTTGCCGCTCCCACAAGAAGTCTCTGTGTCTCGGCAGAGATTCACGCACTCGAATTGGCCATCTTTATTACAAAAATAAATGTGCTCCCAAATACGTCGTATTCTCAGGCAGTCTGAGTGCCCTCACTCGTCCCAAAACTTTGCACTAGAAACACTCTGCTCTTCGTAAAATGCAACCCGATCACTGTATAATGTACTAGACAGGTCATGCGGTCGAATTCTGCTGGATCCCTGGACACGTGGGAATAAAGGGGTAATAAGCTTGTAGATTCTCTTGCTAAACTGGCGTCTGCCCACCATGAACAATTCATCACCATACACTACCGAGACTGGTTCCCTATCACCAACTCCCATATAACATCCCGATGGAATGACATATGGCAACCAAACGGACATAAACGCTTCTAGATAAACCCTCGGTTGGAGAATGGTAATCCAAATTCTCAAACAGAAGAGACCAAGTTTTCATCAGCCGCATGTTCATGGGACACGCGTGGAAAACTCAGTCACCTAATGGATGTAGATATGGCACCGGACGCGCCATCATGACCCTGTGGCTGATGGATTGCAATGCACTCGCAGCAGCCCGACGAGCCTTCTTTAAGGTCCCGTTCAACCTACTGATCTAATCTTCCGGAAAAACAGCGTTTTCGGATAACATTTCGGACTATATGAAGCAGTGTAAAACCAAAATATCTGTGCAAGCGGAGTGGTCTCACCATCCAGCAATGCTCTGAGACGATAATACGTTCAAGTAGTTACGCTTCAACACTCCGTTCCTGAGCGCACCAAGATGCGTATAATTTATTTATTTAACCCTGCTAAGGTCACTGTTTTCGTGCACGAAGGTTTGCGAATCTACCAGAATCGATGATGTTCGTGCCCTACGGGGAAGCTTGCGATGACTCTCGTTGAGACTCCGGTGGAAACGAGGTCCAAATCAAATGAAATCCCATTTTGCTTATTGCAACACTTTATCTTCAGTTTCAAAATAAGGTTTAATATATTTGAAATACATCGGAAAGTTTACCAATCATGTGTGTGCCTGTTTAGATCGCACTATCTTGGTATCTGCTATACTCCCGGAGAGTGCAGGAGCACGAAGTATTACTTCGTAAATGCCACTTGCTGCACGTCTCTTGTTTTTGCATATCAACAATTTCGCCCAGTTAGACTAATATTGAAAGATTTGATTCAGAAACGTGTTGCGAAGTCAGATCGAAATGGAGTCGTTTCGTCGTGATAGTGTTGTGAACTTTTCTTTGAAGTTCTTCAAATGCGTTAAAGGTGGAGCAAGGTTGAATGATAACAAGATATTTTTATCATATTATTTTGAGTTATGAAACACTGACATGTAAGCAGGGTAATTCTCAAACGAGCATGATTAATGATTGTGATATTAACAGAGAACAGAACAGAGCGAACATAACGAACAGAACGGAACACAACAGAACAGAACATCTACCCTGTAGGAAGATGCAAAAAACGAGACATGTACACTGAAGGAAATATTACACGCATATAAATATGAAAGTATCTAGCACGTCATACTTTATTATCTAGCTAAGTATCACACCGAGTTAACAACAACCTATGGAACACCTATATAACAGGGATAACCAGCTTCAGTCGCTGTTCTAATGGGGCTTACCTCTTCCCGCTCCCGAGCTGTTCTGTTACGAAGTGTGATGTCCCAATCACCTCACTAAGCGAAAAACCTAAAAATCTCCCCGAAGAGGTGGGCCTTGCTTTACCAATAAAGGAACCACTCTACAGTTTGGTCACTCTGAGGGAGCGTGTCATCCCAAATCCTTGGCCCTCATTGGCATACAAGAAAATTTAGCTGTCAAGGTATTACATTGACTCTTCCCCTAATCCGTTAAAAAATTGATTTAGTCTGGTAGTAATACCATTGCACGTATAGCAAGCACTGGTCTTCGATAATGTTGTGGTGAAACAATCTGGTCAACTTTCTCACGGAGACAAACTATCCTACCGTGAAAATTCTTACGTAATTTCTAAAATTGCGTGATTTACGACATACTTCTGGTTTCGGTCACCAAAAAAAATCGGAGTATCAAATCATTCTAAAATATGCATAATAACATGGTGCAGTTTAAAGAGTAACGAATATTTTTATTAGCTTCACCAGCTGTGTCACGCATCCGGCCGCCGTTTGAGGAGGCTCTCAAATATCAAGCTAGTATTTACATGCGTTTTGATGCCTCATTTTTTTTTAAATAGTTTCAAGCACCGTCTTGCGTGAATTATTTATTGGAACGCTATTGATTTTTCCTGGAAAATCAGCCCGAAGGTGAAAGTTTCCGCTTATGATGGTGAAACGTTGAAAGTGAATTTTGAATAATAACATCCCGTGGTTAGGAGTAATTTTAGCTTTGTCTGTTCGAGAGGTTTTAGAAAGCTATCATGTTTTATGTATTGCCAACTGGGATTTTTCAACAATGAGAATGTAGAATACGACACTTTTAACAGCGGGTAACAATTTTATTGCTAAACACTTGAGTGGCAACCTCTGCACCCTTTTGACAAAACGAGAGTGCAATTATCGTATCTCGAAATATTTATGATGATGCGTGGTGGTTGGTCGCTTTCTGGATTCGAATGGTCGGCTAATCGATTCATTTTCTGGCAGAATCCCGAGTGGCTATAAGGAAGCTTCGCTCCTCACGAAATCTTATCAATCTTACTGTAAGTCACCGCATTATTCAAATTAATTGATGTACTTGGAAGGGATGTACTTACAGATTTCAAGTTTCAAAAGTTATAATACACAAAATACACAGATAATACGTACTACTTTTTCTGTGCTTTTATTGCGTCTCACTCCACACAACATACGATAGAACAGAATGTAAACTTATTCTAGAACTACTGTAAAGCTGTTCTGTGGGTAAATTCCTTAGGTGACCTGATCCACAGCCATGATCTGTACCCCTGCGTCACCGGCGGCCCTCCTGACGCGGTGTGTGCGTCGCACCACTGCTGTGACGTCATCACTGTAGGGCTCTCTTGTGTTCTGATAGGAAGTGACACCACGCGAGTCTCGTTCGGTGCCATCGAGTGTGCCCCCTTTTCTACAAGTCAACCGTTCTTGTAAATCTTCCAATAAATATAAGTTTGAAACCTTTATATAAACAAAAATGCGTGCTCTATGTTTTCTAACCTCGTAAAAAATAGTATGACTTATAGGTACATCCAATTCAACCTCGCTCAGAAAATTCACTACGTTGCCACGTGTTGACATTTGTAGCCGGAAAAATTGGTTGTTCGAACGCGTGAGGGATGTGGAAAATCCTTCCTCTATGACAGTGTAGGATCCCGGGTGCCAGGAGCGTTGGCACCTATCGACGTGTCTAACTTTAGAACTACTTTCTTTGCGTCCGGCTTGCCATGTCGGCTTCCTTGCCAAATGTAGAGTGTGTTTCAAGGCCGTCTCTTCCCCCTTTTTCTTATCTCGCTCGTACCGTTTAATCTTTTTCCACTCGTAGAATACCCAGTTGGCAGCGGATAGCAGTAAAGGCGATAATGAAGTGGGTACTCGGGCACACGTCGCTGAGGTGATGCTCTACAAGGTCATGATTGTTGTTCTTTCTTGTGCAGAGTTTTGTCTCTCGTCCAAGTAGAAGCGGATTACTCAACTCCTGGTTGTAAGTCAGATGCTCTGATGTCACTGGTCGCTTCATTGTAAGAACGTTCGTCCCTGGAAGCAAGCTGCTCTAGAATACTCAATGCAATTCCGGCTAGATAGAGAATTTGCCTTGTTTACGCCACCATAGCCACGACAGGAGCAAGAACACTCAAGATAGTGGTTAAGGCCCCTAGCCAGGAGACATTGTTTTACACCGGTTCGTTTTTCGAGCGGAACGAGTAGTTATTGATCCATGCGAACGGCTTCCTGACCTTGATTCATAAAAGTGCGTCCGTTCATCAAGAAGTCGCAACGCTGGGTAAAAATCTGATCCCTCCCTCCACGGGATCCAGTTGTGATTTTTCATGATTTATGGCGTACATCATTTAAACTTGTTCACCCTGATGAGGGTGAACAAGCAGACACTTGGCGGCGAGTCTGATTTCAGATCTCGAACGTTGAAGAAAGCGATGAGCAAAGAATATTCCACCAGAATTTCTGGTGATTAACCGATTACTAAATTGGTGTCAACGATTCGGGATAATTTTTTGTCAGTTCAGGCGGTGCTGAGAGACATGATCATTGTCAGTTCAGGCGGTGGTGAGAGACATGATCAGCGTCAGTTCAGGCGGTGCTGAGAGACATGATCATTGTCAGTTCAGGCGGTGGTGAGAGACATGATCAGTGTCAGTTCAGGCGGTGCTGAGAGACATGATCATTGTCAGTTCAGGCGGTGCTGAGAGACATGATCAGTGTCAGTTCAGGCGGTGGTGAGAGACATGATCATTGTCAGTTCAGGCGTTGCTGAGACACACGATCATTGTCAGTTCAGGCG
>SDVV010012909.1:0-15294 GCA_016164225.1 Gammarus roeselii | reverse complement strand
GCACTGGCATGTATTGCGGCACTGGCATGTATTGCGGCACTGGCATGTATGACGGCACGGGCATGTATTGCGGCACTGACATGTATTGCGGCACTGGCGTGTATTGCGGCACTGGCGTGTATTGCAGCACTGGCGTGTAATGCGGCACTGTCATGTTTTGCGGCACTGGCATGTATTGTGGCACAGGCATGTATTGCGGCACTGGCGTGTATTGCAGCACAGACATGTATTACGGCACTGGCATGTATTGCGGCACTGGCATGTATTGCGGCACTGGCGTGTATTGCAGCACTGGCGTATATTGCAGCACTGGCGTGTATTGCAGCACTGGCGTGTATTGCAGCACTGGCGTATATTGCAGCACTGGCATATATTGCTGCAGTGACATGTATTGCAGCACTGGCGTATATTGCAGCACTGGCGTGTATTGCAGCACTGGCGTGTATTGCAGCACTGGCGTGTATTGCAGCACTGGCGTGTATTGCAGCACTGGCGTGTATTGCAGCACTGGCATGTATGACGGCACTGGCATGTATTGCGGCACTGGCGTGTGTTGCGGCACTGGCGTGTATTGCAGCATTGGCAAGTATTGCAGCACTGGCGTATATTGCAGCACTGGCGTGTATTGCGGCACTAGCGTGTATTGCAGCACTGGCGTATATTGCAGCACTGGCGTGTATTGCGGCACTGGCGTGTATTGCAGCACTGGCGTATATTGCGGCACTGGCATGTATTGCGGCACTGGCATGTATTGCGGTACTGGCGTCTATTGCGGCACTGGCGTGTATTGCGGCACTAGCATGTATTGCGGCACTAGAATGTATTGCGGCACTGACGTCTATTGCGGCACTGGCGTGTATTGCGGCACTGACATGTATTGCGGCACTGTCATGTATTGCGGCACTGTCGTGTATTGCGGCACTGACGTGTATTGCGGCACTGACGCGTATTGCAGCACTGGCGTGTATTGCGGCACTGACGTGTATTGCGGCACTGGCATGTATTGCGGCACTGGCGTGTATTGCGGCACTGGCGTGTGTTGCGGCACTGACGTGTATTGCGGCACTGGCAAGTATTGTAGCACTGACATGTATTGCGGCACTGGAGTGTATTGTAGCACTGACGACATGTATTGCAACACGGACATGTATTGCGGCACTGACATGTATTGCGGCACTGGCGTGTATTGCGGCACTGGCGTGTATTGCAGCACTGGCATGTACGGGGACGGCGGTAAAGTTTTGATCCCTTACCCAAATCCCACAGCCACTTTTTACATTTGAGGTGACCTTAAATAATAGATTGAAACAGACCCATAAGGGACAAGGTCATCATCCTAATTTGGCACCGTTCCGGCATACATCAGTTGTACTTTGCTGTTTGAGACCACTTGAACGGAAAAACAGTGAACGAAATGGGGACCAAAAGCTTCAATCCTTTCACGATAAATAACCCGAGTGCCAGCACTGCCACGTAATGGCACAGGCAGGAAGGAAGCTTAGATCAATGAACCTAGTGGAACGGTTCAAAGTCTGTGCACAGTAGCAAAATAATGTGTTCAGGGTTCATCCTTACCGAATAAATATAGTAGACATTTCCAACGACTAGGTTAACCTAGTACGTATTTTTTCTGGATGCCAATTACTGCAAATAATTGCTATATAAAATTTTCCATCGAGTTGAAAGGTTTAGCGGAAAAATTAGATTCATAGATTTTAGAAAATCTTGAATCGTAAAAAAAATTGTGACTGATTGAACACTTCATTGTAGCAATGGGGAGAACACGGAGGGACACGGGGGATATTTTTACAAATCAGTGTTTCTTCTGTTTATTTCCCGATTAAAAGCAGAATAGATCTCTTTCTAGTGTACCTGTTGTTCTCATGGTCGACTAACAGCAACATGAAATAGTAAATGATACAGGCAGGAAAATGTTCGGTCTCAATAATCGGAAAGATCATTCAGTCCATCCAAGCACACTTTCGTTACCGCTTATTTTACTGTTATAAACTTGGTCGTTTAATTAGACTTACTCGATCAGATTTATTCATCACCTCTTCACTACATGAAGCAATCATTATTATATACAGATACAGTTAACAGACACTAGACCGAATCCCCAGAAAGGGGGGTGGCTGATGGCAAGGCCCACCTCACACCCTCAAACGCTCACACTCACACAACTAAACGCTTTTGTGCTAAAGGGCCCGGCCGGTACCCCGCAACTCACACTCTGGGTCACGAGTGCGCTCCGAGGATCCGTTGTCAGCAGCAGGGCCCGACAGCTTTCACTAGTTTACCCCCGCCGCATCGTGATGACCGGGCCGTCCCACCTACGACCATCTCGACAACGTGATGCCAAGGGCGGGAAAGCACATCAGAACAGCGCCTGTTCATTGCACGCCCTCTCGCCACTTCCACATTCAAGTCTCTCCCTCTCAACGCCTGCTTCGCACCATCCATCCACCCATACTTCGGTCTACCTCCAGGCCTGCGACCCCTTGCCTCCGCCTTCATCACCCATTTTACCACAATCTCCCTCATCTATCCTCACCATGTGCCCGAACCATCTCAGAACACGCGAATCCACTCTGTCCTCCAACTTCTTCACTATCCCCGTTCTGATTTGAACCACGTCGTTGGTGGTCCGGTCTCTCAGCGTAACTCCAGCCATGCTCCTCAAACATTTCATCTCGAAAACATTCAACCTTCTTCTCTCCTCTGCTCATACCCCCCAAGTCTCAGCTCCGTTGAGCACAGTTTGGACAACTTCAGTGCACCCAACACTTTACACCCCTCCTTCACTCGCGCCTTCACTCCAGTTTCCACTAATTCAGTCATCTCCACATGGGAGCCCAGATACCTAAAACACTGAACCTCCTCCATCAGCTCTTCATTTAGGAGTCTTTAAACCTTTTGATCAGCCCTCTCTCGTATAATACCAACCACGCATAACAGACTGATACCTCTCTAGTTGCAGCATTCATTTTTATCTCTTTTGCCCTTATACAGCGGAACAATACAAGCACTGCGCCACTCAATCGGTACCACGCCCACCACAGAACACAAGTTCAGTAGCCACACCATCCATTCAGTAGCCTCACCAACCATTCGACAATCGTTATTCAGGCACTCGGTCGCAACGCCATCCAAACCAGGGGCTTTCCCTGCACCTGCATTCATACCCCCCACCGCCTTCTGCACCTCTTCTCTGGTAATGTCCGCCACAAGTTTCTCCCAAAATTGGCATCCGAGCACCAACACCCACAGCAACAATGCCAGCCTCTCTGTCATCCTCGACATTCATTTCTCTGGTGGAAATGAGGCCCAAATCAATCAATCAATCGACATTCAACAACTCATCAAAATACTCGGCCAACCACTTCCGCACATCACCACTTTCCATCAACAACTGGCCGTTTTCATCTTTCACCTTCTTCTTCTTTCCGGTCGCTCCCTTTCTCGCCCTCTTCACCTCTTTTCAAAACATCTTTCTGTTCACAAAATTCTGGCACAACTGGCTGCTCCACCTGGCATCAACGTCATTTTTAGCTCTTCTCACCACCCTCTTCATTTCGTTTTTCATCTTTTTATAGATTTCATATGCCACCACCGACTTTGCCTACAACCACTCCTCAAGCGCTCCTCTTTTCCGTGCCACCGCCATGTTGACCTCCTCATTCCACCACTCTCGACCCTTCTGCACCCCCCACACGGCGTGCACCAGACTCATTCTTCGCACATCTCAGTAACGCATCTCTTAATGTTTCCCATTCTTCCTCCACATCTCTCAGGTCCTGTCCTCTCACGTTGTCACATTCCTCCCTCAATGCCTTCTGGAACCCCTCAGCTCTGCTTCTCACTTTCAGTTCACTCACTTTCAGTTCACTCACTTTCACTACCTCTCTTCCTCCTCCCACTTTTGTTGACTTTCCAACTTTGCTCCACTCCTAATCTACCTTTCACCAGCAGATGGTCAAACACTCCTCCACCCTCCCCTCTCAACATACGCCCATACAACAACCTCTCTACCACTCTTTTCGATATCAGCACAAAATCAATCGGCACTCTCTCCCCCACTGTACCACGGGCCATTCTTACCCATGTGTACTTGTGGATATCTCGCTTCTTGAACAAACTGTTTCCGGCCACCAACTCCTGCTCCATACACAGATCTATCAGGGTTTCTACAATGTCATTTCTACCAGGAACGTCATACCTTCCTATCGCAATCTCCACCACTACATCTCCAACTCTTGCATTAAGGTCACCCGGTACAACCACATTGAATTGACGTACAAAACTCTCAATACACTCACTAAGATCAGTCCGAAATTGCTCCCTCTCATCGTCACTCCTCTCGCCATCCGGACCGTATGCACTCACAAACACCCATCTCTCTACGCCTAACATAACTTTCACCCACATTAATCTTGTGGACACCTCCTTCCACTTGGTAACGCTACTAGCCAAACGATCACTAAATATCAACACCACACCTTCTCGTGCCCAGCCTTCCTCCACACCAGATTTTCTTCCACTTACCGCACCAAACTCACATTCGCACTTACCTTTCAACTTCGTCTCACTCGGCGTCAACATATAAAACTTCCTCCTCACAAACATCTCGCCAATCTCTCTCCTCTTTACTTCATTCGTACTACAGCCTCTCACATTCAGTGACCCTAATAATAGGGTTCGGAGAGGCGTGAGTCTCACCTCCCCCCGCTCGTGTTGCCGACTTTGAGGAAGGGTTTTACAGAGAAGGGGATTCCAAGCCCTTTCACCCTGCCCATTTAAGTCGCCTTTTAGGACACGCATGGGTTACAGCAGCACAATTCTACTGCCGGCTACGGGGCGCCCTTTTAGTTGCCTTCTACGACACTCAGTGGTTACGGTAGCAAGATTCTACGCCCCGGCTACAAGGCACAAATAAAAATAAATGAAGGTTCTTTACGAGGAGAATTGCCGTAATTGCTGCCCTAAATTAGTGTGGTAATAACATTATATATTATTTTACCATAACAAATTCGTTTTGAAATAATGAGTATAAAGTTTAGCTTGGAAAATTAGCCCGGTAATAATGCCATTGGAGCATTGACGCTGTCCTTCCGTGGCTCCTATATAGACCGGTAAGGCCTATTCATTTGATGAAATCTATGTGGACTGGCCAATGGTCAATAGATGACGCAGCCACCAGCAGTTCGACATAACCAAAGGAACAAGTTAAATGTGTTTCTATAATCGGATCTCAACATGACTTTTAACTTTTTATGTAGATCATTTGACAGTACTTTTAAATCTTTGCTGATAGCGACGCATAGCCAAATCCCCTATCAACGGCAAACTCACCTCACACCTCTCATACATGCACTTGCTCGCATACCAAACTTGAGTCATTCAGCGCTTAAGGGGTCGGTCGGCTATGTCCTCGCAAAACACACTTCGGGACAAGAATAAGGTCAGAGATCAATGTCAACGGTGTGACCCGATAGCTTTCTCTGTTTCACATCTGCTTTCACAATAGTTGTCGGACCCAACTTCACCAACGTCCATAACGTTTCCTCAACGAGACTGCCAAAGGCGGAAAAGCACATCAGTACTACGGCAAAGCTCATCCATTTAGAATTACTCTCCTCTCAGGCCTGTCAATTGCAAGCTCTCTCGCTACCTCTACACTAATGTCTCGCTACCTCCACACTAATGTCTCGCTACCTCCGCACTAATGTCTCGCTACCTCCTCACTAATGTCTTGCTACCTCCTCACTAATGTCTTGCTACCTCCTCACTAATGTCTTGCTACCTCCACACTAATGTCTCGCTACCTCCGCACTAATGTCTCGCTACCTCCACACCAATGTCTCGCTACCTCCGCGCTAATGTCTCGCTACCTCCGCACTAATGTCTCGCTACCTCCACACTAATGTCTCGCTACCTCCACACTAATGTCTCGCTACCTCCACACTAATGTCTCTCTTCCTTAATCCCCGCCTCACGCCACCCGTCCTTCCAAATTTTGGTCTTCCTCCTATGCCTATTTCCCGCCACCTTTATCACACTAGCTGTCATCAATGTTCCATCCGTCATCACCATGTGTCCGAACAACTTGAGAAAAACGTGTATCTACCCTGTTCTCCAACTTCCGCATTATCCCCGTTCTAATTCGAACTACGTCTTAATTGGTCTCGTCTCTCCTCGTCACTCCGGTTATCCTCCTCAAACATTTCATCTAAACACATCTGACCTTCTTAATCTATGCTCTGCGGGGTTGAGACGTATGAGACGCCTCAGCCCCTTAGAGCCATGTTACGGCAACACCCCTCATACAACCATCATTTCGCTTCCATGTCAAACCCAAGGTCCTGTAACTCATTACACTGTTCAGTGCAACTAATACTTTACACCCTTTCTACACTCAACATTTAGCCTCGGTTTTCAATTGCCCAGTCTCTTCCTCATGAGATCACAGCTATTAAAAATATTGAACCTGCTCCATCTCATTTAGGTGAACACTGATGCTGTTCACGGCGTCATTCTTCGAACCGGAGTTCTGACGTGTCTAGTCGCGAAGTCGTTGTATGATGGTGATATATATGAATGGAATTCCATTCCACTCATTGCATTACGTTTTATCACATGCTCTCGTAGCGACCCCCTCCAACACACCCATACCAAGCTTCGACACTAGCATACATAACTTCTCCGATTTTTTAAAAGGGCCGTATTGTCCTCAAACCTGGCCCTTTGGAACTAAAGGATCCGACCAGGTCACCCCGCAAAACACACTTCTAGTCAGGAGTCAGATCAGAGATCAGTGTCCGCAGCCGAGTCCGACAGCGGCACCTGGGTTACTTCTGCTGTGTCATAGTAACCGGGCCCTTTTTCACTCACGACAATCGCGTTTCACAACGGAAAAGTACATCAGGGCACGTTTAACATTGCACGCTCGCTTTGGCTGTAACGAATACAAATTGTGCTCATCTACGCTTCATTTTAGTACATAGAAATTTTTTCTTGGTTATTATAGCTGGACAAAACTTTTTAATGGAATGTATGAATCCAATTTCTGATGATTTCAAATATTTCGCAAAATATGCTTATGTTTTTTTATGAATCATGAATGAATTTGTTCTCGCTACTGTACCTGGAAGTGTGGCCTAATGTGTCCGAACGTCTTCAATATTTTCCTCCGCTACTTTACTTGGAAGTGTGATGCAATGAAGTACATTACTGTTGTAATGTTTCTAGATTACCATTCCAGTGTAGAAGTAATCATGATATTAAATTAGATGCGATGCCGTAAATCAATTGAGAAACGATCAACAAACCGTTCTGAGATCATTTCTGCCTCGTTTCTTCTATCCCGAGCATCTGTAGGCAGTTTCGTTGTTTAAAAAGCAATGGTTGAAACCTAGTATAATGGCTAATATAATGGTACCATACAACAGAGACACGTTAAGCTCCCAGTTGATCTCGATGAGTCGTCTAGACCCATGAATCCCCTTCCAACTCCCGCATGGCTCGTGCTAACCACCAGCGCCTGGCATGTTAGTTTCTGATGTCTTTTGATACAACTAATAACAACAACAGTCTCCTCCATCTGTTCATAACATGATGGTAATTGAACCTGATATTGAGCGTCTTCTTGCCTCTGTTTTCAATACATGCTTTAAATATGACTGTTTGCAATGCCTGTTTGCGGATCTGATCGACACTTGGCCGAGTAACATCGCCGTGTTGGGATATCAGGTAAAAAATATTCGTCAGTCGTGTACAAGTACATTCAGAGGTTGAATATATCTGTAGCGTTCTCACCTTTTGGTTTATTTTCCAAGCATACATTACGACAAATCAGCATCAGCAAGTAATTTACAATAATCCTTGTCTAGTAAAACATTTATTTGCATATTGTATTAATATATATATTACAGCGGTCGTTTAGCACATGAAAATCGTCGATTGATTCAACGAGGAGATAGTAATTTACTCTGTGCAATATCAGCCGTTGTTAAATATAGGTATGTATGCGAAATAGTGTCAGTGCCTTTACCTACCCCTAAGGAACAAGTTAGAATCATTGGTGAGCGTGAATGCTGCTCTGAACACGCCTAACGTTTGACAGATTCTAAATAAATCACGAAAGATGAGTTGTTGAAAATGTAATGCAACTTTCACTGCGCACCTTCAGCGTCCTTTCTAACTACAACAAATGTGAGCTTCTATTCAAATTTAATTGGTTATCCGTTCCATAAAATGTGAAAGCTCATTTATGTTTGCATCATTCTCGATATTTACAGGTTTTTTACAAGCGTTATTTCATGACAACAGAGTGAATATATATTTAATTGAAACTGTATAGTTCGAACAACAAGAACCCGTTCAATGATATTCAACAGATTTCAATCCCTTTTACTCATGCAGTTGTCACTCGTACTGATGGCTCCCCAACTGCTGCCAGTTTGGAAAGAAGTGCCGGATATTAATTTAGCTTGGAATTCCAATTCCATCAGTACAAAATATTCGGGGGAGACTTCGAGAAATACCGTGTTATTCTACAAAATAACTGTCGAAAATGTCCATTATTTATGTAAAAATCCACTCGAACAGTTCGTTTTTCCATCCTTCCTCCGCCAATCTGGATTTCAAGTGTCACCTCACAGAAAAAGCCTCTACTCGGCATCCAAAGTTTCACTAACGGCGAGCAGGGGGCTTGCTGAGGCACTAGAAGAGGCTCCAGCCTGGGATCGAGGTGTGAACCACCTTGTGGACATGGCTGTATTCATAGCAAACTACTCCAAGACCACTAGAGTTGGGTTCGTTGCCCTGTGCATCCGGTCTGACGAAAGTAAGTCCCGTTCGTGTATTTTTTGGGCGAGTTTGATGACGTTTCACATGTTTGGTGATGAATCATTTGTTTGTCTTCTAAAAACATAGGCATGCTCAATATTTATTAGACTTCATTATTCCTGATCAGTGGTGAACTCAAGATGTCAAAAGAAGGTTTCTACCCACAAAGAGAGTCAGGGATGCTTAAACAATATTTAAGCATTAGCCAAAGAAGGAGACCGTGGCACAACCACATCACCCTCTTTTCTCTGGGCTTACCTTCCTCAGGTTTCGAACAGCCAAATGCATACTTTATCTTGGCCAAGTGGATCATGCTGTTCGGCGTGTCCGTTGGGGCGTGCCAAGACACCGCACCGCCTACAGCCATACCGGGATGCCCGAGACTAAGCGAGGCTGAAAGCAAGCCTCTCGTCACTAACCAGATCGTGACTCAGGTCTGCGAGTCGCAGACGTGGGACTTGAAAGTCTACCTTGTTGGAGACCGCCTGGACCCAGATACGAAGGGAACCATCGACGAGGTGTACCAGTCCACTCTGGGAGGAGTGCGGCAGATGGTCTTGGGCTATGACTTGCAACCACAGAACATCGCAGCGTCGGCCATGATGTGGATCCTTGCGTCATATGACAAAGTACGATTTTTCAAGCTATTCACCAATGATGATCCAAAAGAATGACTTAGGCATTAGGATTTGTAGGGGTTCAAAATGTAAGCGGTCCGACTGCTGTAATAGATGGATGTCTTTCTCGATTATTCTTGGTTTCTATTACTGGCAGTCCATGGCTACCATGAAGTTATCTTCTTTAAAAAGTAACGTCGGAAATCTAGGACATGATATACACGTCGGCATGTTGTATTAACAAAACAGGCATTTTATATTCACACCGGTACTTTGAACTTGATTCATTACTAGGATAACGCAAATAGAAAATACTAATAAATTGCCTTCAAAGGAAAACTGTGAACTTAGGAACCCAATTGCCGTAACGAAATAGTTTGTTCCCATCGCAGCCGACCAACACCGTGATAGTGAGCGAAGTGTACCAGTTCCTGCACTCAGACAGCTTCGTAGGGCAGCGCCTAGGGACCTGGGACAGATCCTTGGGCCTCAGGCTACTACTCGAGCCCGGCATCGGGCCTCGCGACTTCCAGGGCAACACGCTCTTCTTAGGCACCTTCCCGGTAAGGTTCTACCTCCCTGGGCAACACACTCTACCTTGGACCTTTCGGGGTAACTTTCAGGCTTGACATGTAAACAGCGGGTGCGAAGCAAATATTCAATCCTATGTTACGTTAGAGGGTTCACGTTTTCCTCCATGAAATATTTTCGCAGATTTCCTAACTCACTTTCTTACGATTCTTGCTGTTCTCGTGCGTGTAGTTCACTACTCGGGAACTGACATCTTGTATGGCAAACATGTTCCTCATCTTCTATTTCTGGACGCAAATGGCTTTGATTTTGCACGCGCTTTAAAGAGATAATGTCTAAATTAAAACTTTTCTCATTTAAAATGGGAAAAGGCTGCTCCTTAAGGAAACAACACAATGTCTGTCTCAGTGGGTAATGATTGAAATGCATAGTGAACACGTATGAAAGTTGGCGAGGTCTTCATCGCTAAATTGAAAGTTTTGCATATCGTTTACCACTATCAGAGGTCTTGAAGGGAAATTGAGCTAAATGCATTGAAATTATTAACATTTGCCACTTTCCATGTAAGCCTTTCTTTGGTTGTATTTCACTGCAAACATTTTTCAGCATTTGTGTTTTTATAGCAATTTCTGGAGTGCATCAAAATTCCCTATTGTGTAGAATGGTAATCATTGACATGAATTCACAAAATCGAAAGTTGAAAAAATATTGACAGTAAAATAAGGTAATGAATCGTGGGTTCAGCTTCCATGTGTAATTTGCAAATCTATCCTGACAATGAAATTAAAAATTATCCTTAGTACTTTTTCCAGTATAATTTGACGTCACACTCATCTCCTGACCTCTTATTGCCCTGCCTTTTAGTGCCTGACATGACGAACGAATAGCTGTTTCAGTACTAGCCCTGCACTCTAGTGTTCCAAATACCTGTGCCATTCCCATTCCTTTGGTTCTCATTGAAAATGGCGTGTCTTCCAAACCCTGCAGCACTCGCCGTACTACTTTGCGAGCAGGGAGCTTCGAGTCGACAACCAACCCAAGCCCAACTTTGTTCCAAGGTAGGTACTATATGTGTGGAATCTGTTTATGATTGACTATAAATATACACATATATAAAGTTTATATATATATAATCCGAGAATCGAACCCGGGCCAACCAAGTGGCTACCTAGTTGATATACTCATTACATCAAGACTGCTTGAAATGATGGACAACCTAACAAGGTCCATCACCAACGAGGTACAGAGAACCAGGATGGACCCGGACCAGCCGTGTACTATACTGTGAGATTACATCAACATCCTCGCCGCAAGGGATGTGCGGCGGGGATGTTGATGTAGGTAATCACACAGTATAGTACCCGGCTTGACAGGGTCCTGCGTTCATCCTTGATTTTGAACCTGCAGTCTGTCCATCCTTTTATGCCGTTTTGATGTAATGGGTATAGGATCCAAGTAGGCACTTGGCTGTCCCGGGCTCGATTCTCGGTGTGTCCGGTGCTCTCTATTTCGGTGAGCGTATACCAAGCACAGATTTACTTAATATATATATATATATATATATATGACTTCAGCGTGAAACACTATAACTGACAGCAAATATTTTTAGCACAGTGAAAAGATAAAATGTTAATTTCATGAATAAGCTTAGCATTTGAACAATTTGACGGTTGTAGATATGAGTGCCATCAATACCAACCCCCCTCCCACACCCTAACCGAATTATATTGTTATAGATGTCACACAAGGGCATCTGCCGCATAACGAAAACTTCGAGTGAAGAAGAAACGAGAAAACACTATTAACTGAAACACCCTCCCTCTCTCAAGTATGGGAAAAACACGTATCCAAGGAAAACCTGAGCGACCTATACACATTCTTTCAGATGGAGGATAATTTATTCTTCCCACGCGGAAATCGCAAATAAACTAGATCAGACTTTAAGCCAAAAATCAGCAAACTACACTGCTGCGTTCCAACGGGAAATGGACCTGCGAGATAGCGAAGATCTTGACTTTCTTCTAGACACGAAGAGGCCTACAACAAACCTTTCTCCCTCCACGAACTACACCGCACTATAGACCATACATGTGAAACTTCCCCGGGCCGGACCGGGTGAACATCAACATGATCAAGAATCTCCCTGGTGGCGCCCGCGAGCACTAATTAAAAGTGTTCCACACAATGTATTCAAGCTCATTTTTCCCATATCAATGACGAGAATTTATAATTATCCCAATAGCCAAACCTGGGAAATTCCACGGTTACCAACGTAACTACCGCCCCATCGCCCTTACCAGCGTCCTCTGTAAGACTGTGGAAAAAATGATTAACTCACTTCTGGTAGACTACCTTGAAATGCACGCAAGCCTTAACAACATTCAGTGCGGCGGCCGCAAGCACCGCTCCACGACGGACCCCCTTGTAAGACTAGAATCTGACATTAGACAGGCATTTGTCCGAGGGGAACATGTGATTTCGATATTTTTCGACGTCGAAAAAGCATACGATACTACCTGGAAATATGGCATCATGAAGGATCTCCACCGCAAAGAGCTGGGAGGCCACCTACCACGTTACATCCACAAATTCTTGCAAAACCGCACCTTCAGGGTTAAGATTGGCGACACCCTGTCACAATCCTATCCGCAAGAAATGGGCCTCCCCTAGGGAAACGTCCTCAGTGTTACTCTTTTTGTACTCAAAATCCACCAGAGAGCAGATATTCTCCCGCGCGACGGAATATTGCTTTCATCAATATACGTGGACGACTTGCAAATAAGCTACAGGCCCTCTAGAACCTTAACAATTCAACAGGAACTCCAGAAATGTCCAAACCTACTGGGGAGCTGGGCCTCCTCAAACGAATTCCGATTCTCGCTCCCCAAAACGAAAAGCATGCACTTCACTCTTGTGCCCGGCTTACACCTAAAACCAGCTCTAACGCTGAACAACACTCCGCTAGTATACGAGGAATCAATAAAATTCCTCGGTCTTGTGTGGTACCCTAAACTCGCATTGCGACCTCATATTACAGCCCTGGAGACTCGCTGTAAGAAAACAACCGGACTTATCCTCTCTGTAACTTACTTGAAATTTGGAGCCGATATGGACACCGGCATGACGTTATTCAGAACAATAAAACGCTCGCGCATTGACTATGGAGCAATTGTTTCCGGTTCAGCAGCCAAAACCACCCTTGAATCTCTCCATCATCGTAAATAACACCCCTGCGTATCACAACCGGCGCGTTCCGTTCCAGCCCATCGAATCCCTGAACGCGCTTGCTAACAAGCTTCCTCTTCCGCTCCGGAGAGACAAACTCTCACTACAGTACTATTTCAAGACAAGGAGCTACATCAATAGCCCAGCACTCAGTGACGTCACTAACATTCTCGATAAACGCCTCTTTGCGGCTAAGAAGAACATATGCCCATCCTTTTCTCTACGTGTGGACAACTTACTGACCTCGCTGAACATCAGTCGCAAAGCAATCAAGCCTTCATTCCCATATCGAATTCTTCAAATCAACACACCAACGTGGATGATCAGCCCACCGCTGGTCAACCTAGATTTGCAAACGTACCCTTAAGCAACAACTCCAACCAGCGCGTACCCCTGAGAATTCTCGCGACTACTTGATGAACAGTACTCTGAGCACCGCCACATTTACACTGACGGCTCCAAAACATCGGACTGAGTGGGAGCTGCCGCTCTGGTCGAAGGGACCTCACGTTCGGCCGCCCTTCCCCAAGAGGCCTTCGTATTCTCTGCAGAGCTGCACGCACTTGAATTGCCATCTCCATTACAAACAGTGACCGCCTTCACAAATATGTTATATTTCAGACAGTCTGAGTGTTTTCACCCAGCGGAAAACTCTGCACTTTGATCACCCTGCCCTTCGAAAAATGAAACAAAACCTATTCACGATGTCCGAGATGGGTCAAGCGGTTGAACTCTGCTGGATCCCTGAACGCGTGGGAGTAAGAGGAAACGAGCACGCAGATTCCCTTGCTAAACGGGTGTCCACCCAGCAAGAACAATTCATCTCCACACATTACCGAGACTGGTTCCCAGTCATCTACTCGCGTTTAACATCACGATGGAACGACTCTTGGCAACTGAGTGGACAATAAATGCTTGCAGTTATAGTATCCGTGGGAAATCGGGACACAAGACTTTCAAATAGAAGAAACCAAGTGTTCATTAACCGTTTATGCACGGGACACACGTGGATAACCCACTATCACCTAATGGACGTAGACATGGGACCGGATGCACCACTATGGCCGTGTTTCCAGCAAGCAGCAATTTATGTGAAACACTTACTTATTGATTGTATTGCACTCGTAGCATCCCGACTAGCCTTCTTGAGCCCCCCGTGCAACCTACAACGCCTGCTCACAGAAGCAGCTTACCGAAAAAAACTGATCGCTTTCGGAAAACATACCGGACTATACGAAGTCGTGTAAAACTAAAAAAGTTTGAAGCATCTCTGTTCCTTAACTCGCTGTAATCCCTGCTTATTAACTTTGAACTGTAACTCACTTCGCGCACGAAGCTGTGCAGAATCGACGGATTTTCGAGCCCTACAGGACGGCGTATATTGACTTCGCGTTGAGGCTCCGGTGGAAAACAAAAAAAAATACTACTATTCGTTTGTCTCAAGGGAAACTTCCCTGAATAGTCTGCATAAGGGGAAATTTTGCACGATGAATGTTAGACCGACAACAGTAAATAACACGCAGGAACACCCCGTAGAAATACGATTAGATAAGATAGAGATGCTAACCCCCCCCCCCCGCTCCCTTCTTCTTCCTGGAGTAGTCGGCTCGTGGGCGACCAGCAGGGCGGTACTGGGTTTCTCGTGGAGCTCATCGATGCCGTCGCCAGGCAACTCAACTTCACGTAAGTGAAGGCTGGGATGGAGTCTCGAAATGAATATTTCAATCTTTTTTTTCACCACATCATTTTTTTTTTAGATGAAACGACTCGTTTCTTGTATTTGAGTTTCTTGAATTATGTAGCATGAGATGTATATGCGGCTAATTCAGAAGTTAGCTTTGAGAAATTAAAGGAGCAGATTGGTAATAGGTTAAATTTAAATAGTATTGGGTACTTTTATATAAGTCAAAACCACCATTAGTAAGTTATTCAGCCGTCAAATTGGGGTGGATGGATGATTATTCATTTTATAGATCATTAACACTATATTTTAGTATTTTATTATTTCTTCTTGCTTGGGCTCTATTATTTTTCTCTGCCTTTTTTTCATGGTGATAAATTTTGCATTGGTTAT
>SDVV010012908.1:0-15295 GCA_016164225.1 Gammarus roeselii | reverse complement strand
ACATGCTCAAATTTCCAATTATCTTGTTCATGTAGAAATCCGGCCATTTAGTGTACCCATCGAATATGACTCATTTAAAAATTATTTCCTGTGTGCATATGTTAATATGTCATGCTAACTATGCAGTTAGTTTCAAATTGGTGCCATCGTACGCCAAACAATGTGTGAGTAATGTTATAGACAACCTCATGTCGAACATTTTCTGCTCTCAAGCTAAGTAAATGACAGTTGAAACAGTAAATAGTCATGATAAAGTAAACGCCGGTGATCAGACTTACTCTGCTTATTTTTTTGAAATTAATGATCCAATGTAATGCTTGCATCTGTCTCGACACATTAAAAAATTGAGAGTAGAGGATGTCCTCCAACAATGTTCGTCAGTTGGTCCTTACTCCTCAACCCTAGTTTTAAGTTAATATGAAATTCACCTAGGTAGCAAATGTTGTCTTCAGAACAGCTCACGCTGACGAAGACTTGGTACGTATCATCTGTGTATTCTGATATTGCTGTTATTTTGTCAACATGTCGTTATACCTAAATAAATTTTAAATCCTTAATCCTAGATCCGAGCCTGTCAGGGGCAGGTCAGGGCTTGGCCGATCCGAGTGAATATGAGCACTGATAAAGGCGATCCGAGAAAATTAGGGTCGGCTCAAACAGTGATAAGGCTGATCCGAGCAAGTTAGGGACGATCCGAGTATGTTATGGGCGATCCGAGCAGGTCAGGGGCAATCCGAGCAGTTGTTGGGCTGATCCGGGCAGGTACTGGGATAAGATCAAGGGGATCCGAGCAGTGATAGGGCCAGTCCGAGTATATATGAGCACTGATAAAGACGATCCGAGCAAGTTAGGACCAATCCGAGTAGTGGTTGTGCCGATCCGAATAAGTTAAGGACGACCCGAGAACTGGTCTGAGCGATGCGAGCAGGTCAGGGTGACCTAAGCACTGGTAGGGCCGATCCGTGTACATGTGAGCACAGATAAAGGTGATCCAAGCAGGTTAGGATCGATCCGAACAGTGATAGGACCGATCCAAACAAGTTAAAACAATCCGAGTATACTTCTGTGAGCGACCCGAGCAGGTATGGGGCTATCCGAGCTATGATAGGGCCGATCCGAGTAAATATGAGCACTGATAAAGGCAATCCGAGCAGGTTAAGGTCGATTCGAGCAGTGGCAGGACTGAACCAAGCATTGGTAGGGCTAATCCGTGAAAGTTAGGGACGATCCAAGTTATTGTATGAGCGATCCGATCAGGTCAGAGGCGACCCGAGCCGTGATAGGATTTATCCGAGTATATATGAGCACTGATAATGGCGATCCGAGCAGGTTAGGGCTGACCCTAGCAGCGGTAGGGCCGATCCGAGTAAATATAAGCACTGATAGAGGGTGTCCGAGCAAGCTAAGGACGATCCAAGTACTGGTATGTGCGTTCCAAGCAGGTCAGGGGCGATCCGAGCAGTGGTAGGGCCGATTTGAGTAATTAAAATCACTGATAAAGGCGATCCAAGCAAGCTAAGGACGATCTTAGCACTATAAGGGCCGATCCGAGCAAGTTAAGGTCGATCCGAGTACCGGTATGAGTGACCCGAGCAGGTCAGAGGCAATCCGAGCAGTGGTAGGGCCGATCGGAGTATATATAAGCACTGATACATTGTATCCGAGCAACTTAGGGCTGATCCAAGCAGTGTTAGGGCCGATCCGAGCAGGTTAAGGACGTTCCGAGTACTGGTATGTGCATTCCGAGCAGGTCAGGGGTAATCCGAGCAGTGGTAGGGCCGACTCGAGAAAATAAAACCACTGGTAAAGGCAATCCGAGCAAGTTAGAGTCGATTTTAGCAGTATTAGAGCCGATCCAAGCAAGCTAGGGTCGATCCAAGCCGTGGTAGGGCCGATTCTAGCAAGTTAGGGATGATCTGAGTACTGGTGTGTACGATCCGTGCAGGTCAGGGGCGATCCGAGAAGTAGAAGGGCCGATCCAAGTAAATATGAGCGCTGATGATGGCAAGCCGAGCAAGTTAGGACTAATCCGAGCAGTGGAAGGGCCAAGCCGAGCAAGTTAGGGACGATCCGAGTACTGGTAAGAGCGATCCGCGGCGGTCTGGGGCTATCCAAGCAGTGGTAGGGCCGATCTGAGTAAATATAAGCACTGATAAAGGCGATTTGAGCAAGTTAGGGTCGATCCAGGAAGTGGTAGTTCCAATACGAGCAACATGGGTTAATCCGAGTACTGTTATGAGTGATCCGAGCAGGTCAGGGGCGATCCGAGTAATGGTAGGGCCGATCCGAGTAGATATGAGCAGTGATGAGGGCGTTCCAAACAGGTTTGGGCCGATCCGAGCGAAGTTAGGGCCGATCCAAGTACTTGTATGAGCGACCCGAGAAGATCAGGGGCAATCCGAGCAGTAGTAGGGCCGATCCAAGTAAATATGTGGCGTCGCTTTTCCTCACCACAAGCGCCCTACTATAGCTGCCCTACTATACTGTACTATGTTTTATCTACTACAAATGTCTTACTATCGCCTCACTACTGTAATAACTACATTTTTATTAAATTCTTGCAGTCACGTGTAACTCAAACATTTCATGAGCCATTCTCATTATACTTCATGTCTAAGTATGCTCATTATGTCCGTGTGTGCTCATCGAGCAACCTCATGCTATGCATTCCGAGTTCTCACTCACGCTACTCATGTGTAACGATGCATAGCACATGCGCTGGCGGCATACATAAAGTTAGACCCAGCGTTTATTTCACAATATCCGTTCGGGATCCTCCGAATGAGATCTCGTCCTTGTCACACTGTAATTGCCAATTAGCCGAAAACTATAAACTTCTACAACGTTCATCTCTGACGTCACGTTCGCCCAGACCTCTCGATGCCGGCTCGTTGTTCATTATCCAGAACCAATCGCCAAAATGCGCAAACAACACCTACCGTCACATCCCTTCAGTCCTTTCCCATCATGCCGTGCCAGGCTATTTTTGCCACGTATCCAGTATCGTTCCTCCAACCAAGCCTTACTAACTTAATCAAAATAACATCACACTTGTACTAATAATTAAAAACTATCAATTCCCTTAACTAAAATTCAAAACAATATTTGTGTAGTTATTTTCTAATTTCAAATTATTACTCCTTCAAGGACTTCATTCCGAATATTCACGTGTTATTTACTGGTACAGCTGCTACAACGTTCACTTATAGTAGGCTATACTTCATTCACTCTATCTCTCTCGCTCAGCTGTACTGCACTCAACTCGTAGCTCAGCTGTTAAACCCAGAGCATTCATATAAATGCTAAATAAACAAGCTTCCGCACGCCAAGTGTGTTTCGAGCTTCGTGCCACTTCGCTCATCGCAACGCAGCGTCTCATCAACCACGTGTGTCCTTAGTTTCGCACTAACCTCAAGACAATTCACTGTGCTCATCGCTCCAGCCACCGCTTGCTTGGTTGTCATAGTCTACAACTACCACACAGCTCTGGTCATCGTCACTATTAAGAGCTGTACGTCGAGTTCATCCGATTCAGTGCGCCAACCGAGTCGTCGCGTAATGTTAGCTCTTCAGTGTAGCAAAGCAAGCCCTCACCATGCCGTAAGTCCCGGTATCGGGTGTTCTTGGTATTTCATCTAACCGCGGGATTCCGTACCGTGTGATCTAGGACGGGTCTATAAATAGTTCAACTGTACGAGTCGCGACTAGATCAAGCCACGGCTGACTGTAGATTTACCATTAATTTCATTCATGTGTTTGTTATATTGTCAACCGTAACACTATGTCACCAAATGAAACTCATGTTTGAGTGTAAATTCACCGTGATTAGTTCCTAGCATTCTGTAAAATCTATGTCATTCGTCCTTGGTACCATGACTGTGTCGCGGTCCATGCTAGCACCGTCATCATTCTCAATTTTAGCATAAACCTTGCGTTCTTGTAATATATGTAAAAATGTATCCCTCTATCGCTCCCCCTGCACCTCGTCGCATCTCTCTCTAGGATTAAAAATAGGCAAACATCCGCCGTCGATCAAAATGGAGTCAGAAAAGGAAACTACTCAAAGCGATTCAATGCACATATATATTTCAATACTGCGCGGTTGCGCGAAGTTTCGCTCGTTTCAATTCTGTGGCCGATCAATTTATAACTGCCGCTCCGTAACCTTGAAAGCTCAACGGTCAGTCAAGCGCTGAATCCGTGGCTAGAGATTGTGAGGACGGCATGAGATCAATTCAGGCCGTTCAATTAATAATTTTTAACTTATGACAATTATTATTCATCAATCTACTAGCAAATTCGATGCCCTTGTTCTATCTTTTAAACTAGTTTATTTTTTTGCAATGCGATACTCGTATTTCTCAATCTTACAATCAATAGTATCAATCGTTTAAACATTCAATCATCGTTCTTTATTCCAATCTCATTTTTTTCTTCATTATAACAATCAATTGTTGACAAATCAAACGTCAATCAGCCGTTCGTAAATTTTTTAAGCATTCATTATTCAACTCACAATCTCAATCATCGCAAAACCCACAAATATGAAAACTGGTAGAGGCGATTCGAGCAAGTTAGTGTCGATCCGAGCAGTGGTAGGGCCGATACAAGCAAGTTAGTGATGATATGAGTACTGGTATGCGCGATCCGAGCAGGTCAGGGCGATCCGGGCAGTGGTAGGTCTGATCCGAGTCTATATGAGCACTGATTAGGGCGATCCGAGCATGTTAGGGTCGATTCAAGCAATGGTAGGGCTGATCGATATGAGTACTGGTATGTGCAATCTGAGCAGGTCAGGGTGATCCGGCAGTGGTAGGTCCAATCCGAGTCTATATGAGCACTGATTAGGGTGATCCGAGCAAGTTAGGGTCGATTCAAGCAGTGGTAGGGCCGATCCGAGCGAGTTAGGAACGATAAGAGCACTGATATGTGCGATCTGAGCAGGTCAAGGGCGATCCGAGCAGTGGTAGGGCTGTTCCGGGTAAATATGAGTCATGATAAAAGTGAACCAAGCATGTTAGGGACGATCCCAGTGGCGATAGGGCCGATTCGAGCAGGTTAGAGACGATCCGAGTACTGTTATGAGCGATTCGAGACGGTCAAGGGCGATCCGAGCAGTAGTACAGCCGATCCGATCGTCTTATGGTCGATCCGAGTACTGGTACGATGAACCTGAGCAGGTTAGGGGCAATCAGAGAAGTGGAAGGGCCGATCCGAAAAAAATTAGCACTGATAAAGGTCATCCGAGCATGTTAGGGTTGAGCCGAGCAGTGGTTGGGCCGACTCGAGCAAGTTAGGGACAATTCGAGTACTGGTGTGAACGATCCGAGCAGGTCAGAGGCGATCCGAGCAGTGGTAGGGCCAATCTGAGCATATATACGCATTGATAAAGGCGATTCGAACAAGTTAGGACCAATCCGAGCAGTAGCAGAGCAGTACCAAGCAAGTTAAGAACGACCCGGAAACTGGTTTGAGCGAACCGAGCAGTTCAGGGATGACCCAAGCAGTGGTAGGACCGATCCAAGTAAGTTAGGGACGACATGAGTTTTGTTATGAGCGATCCGAGCATGTCAGGTGCGAGCCGAGCAATGGTAGGGCCATCCGAGATAATACAAGCATTGATAAAGGCGATCCGAGTAAGTTAGGACCAATCCGATCAGTGGTCGGGCCAATCCGAGCAAGTTAGGGACGATTCGAGTCCTATAATGGGCGATCCGAGCAAGTCAGGGGCGATCCAAGCAGTGGTAGGGCCGATCCGAGCAAGTTAGAGTCGATCCGAGTACTGCTATGAGTGATCCGAGCAGGTCAAAGGGCCATCCAAGCAGTGGTATGGTCAATCCGATTAAATATGAGCACTGATAAAGGCCATCCGATTAGGTTAGGGTTGAGCCGAGCAGTGGTATGGCCGATCCGAGCAAGTTAGCGACGATCCGAGTACTGTTATGGGCGACCCGAGCAGGTCAGGGGTGATCCGAGCAAAGGTAGGGTCGATCCGAGAAAGTTAGAGTCGATCCGAGTACTGGTATGAGCGACCCGAGCAGGTCAGGGGCAATCCGGACAGTGGTAGGGCTAACCGGAGTATATATAAGCACTGATAATGGCGATCCGAGCAAGTTAGGGTCGACCGAGCAGTAGTAGAGCCGATTCGAGCTAGTTAAGGACAACCCGAGTACTGGTATGAGCTGTTCGAGCAGGTCAGGTGCGAGTCGAGCAGTGTTAAGGCCGACTCGAGTACATATAAGCACTGATAAAGGCGATCCGAGCAAGTTAGGACCAATCCAAGCAATGGTAGGGCCGATCCGAGCAAATTAGGGCAATCCGAGTACTGTAATGAGCGATCCGAGCAGGTCAGGGGTGATCCGAGCAGTGATAGGGCCGATCCGAGTGAATATAGGCACTGATAAAAGCGACCCGAGCAAGTTAGGATCGGTCCGAGAAGCGGTAGAGCCGATCCGAGCAGGTTATGGACGATTCGAGTGTGGTAATGGGTGACCCGAGCAGGTCAGGGGCGATCCAAGCAGTGGTAGTGCCCATCCGTGCAAGTTAGGGTCGATCTGAATACTTGAATGAGCGATCCGAGCAGGTCAGGGGGCGATCCGAGAAGTGGTATGGCCAACCTGAGTAAATAGGGGCGATCCGAGCAGTGGTAGGGTGAATAGGGTCGATCCGAGCAGTGATATGACCAATCTGAGTGTATATGAGCACTGATAAAGGCGGTCCAAGCAGGTTCGGGCCGATCCGAGCAATGGTAGGGCCGATCCGAGTAAGTTAGGGACGATCCAAGTACTTGTATGAGCGATCCGAGCAAGTCAGGGGCAGGTCAGGGTGTTATGGTCAGCCTCTGCTAGCACATATATTTGGAAACATTGCTAACCGAACATTACAACAAAGAACTGCGTTGTTTATGTCCGAAAAACTGTAGGTCTTAGGCCTGTTAACCCTAGCTTAGGTTACACGAAGAAATCCCTTGCCTTGCATATTTTCAGTTTCCCCCCAAAATCAGTTGATTTCCCCATATGAATTACAGGACGTAGGAGACGTTGACGAGTGGAGGGCAATTTGCCCATACTATTAAACTTGACAATTCAGCATTGTGTAGCCGGTATCCCATTACGTAGAAGGGTAGTGTTAGCTCAGGGGTATCTTAAATTGTAAACAGAAAGATGGGAGGGGCCTGTAAATGAGTTAACGGCCTAAGTTTATTTGTATGCCAATAAGGCCGAGGCTTGAAGACACCACGCCTTTTTGTGGAGGGGAACAAAAGGCGAGTGGTTCCCTTATTGGAGGATCACTTCATACACATAAACGATGCCCTCCCATATTATTTCAAGGTGTAGGTCTGAAGTATAGATCTCATATCATTCCAGTAGCGGATTCATCAGGTGAAGGGTGGGCCTTCACCTTTGCGTCGCCTTTGCGTCGTTTTCGCTTACGCTCTACGCTTTACACTTACTACATTTCTTTTGCTGCTCATTTACAATTTTGTTCCGTTGTGTCCGTTATATTACAATCAATGCTATATGGTATAATTCAAAATAATATACTAAAACGACTGTTTAGTCATTTGTACCTTGCATTTATACTTGATTTATAACAAACCTAGAGAAAAGAACGTAAAAAGGGTTTAACCAATTCGAGTGAATATGAACACTGATAAAAGCGATCTGAGCAAATTAGGTTCGGTTTGAACAGTGGTAAGGCCGATCCGAACAAGTTAGGGACGATCCGATTCCGTTATGAGCGTTCTGAGCAGGTCAGGGGCGATCCGAGCAGTGGTTGGGCCGATCCGAGCAGGTTAGGGTCGAACCGAGTACTGGTATGAGGTCAAGGGCGATTCGAGCAGTGGTTGGGCCGATCCAAAAACATATGAGCACTGATAAAGGCGATCCGAGCAAGTTAGAACTAATCCGAGCAGTGGGAGAGCCGATCCTAATATGTTAGGGACAACCCGAGAACTGGTCTGAGCGATGCGAGCAGGTTAGGGGTGACCTTAGCAGTGGTAGGGCCAATCCGAGTAAATGTAAGCACTGATAAAGGTCATCCGAGCAAGTTAGGATCGATCCGAGCAGTGGTAGTGCCGATCCAAGCAAGTTAGAACTATTCGAGTACTGGTATGAGCGATCCGAGCAGGTCTGGGGCTATCCGAAAAGTGATAGGGCCGAACCGAGTAAATATGAGCACTGATATCGGTAAGCCGAGCAGGTTCGGGTCAATCCGAGCAGTGGTAGGACTGATTCGAGAAGTGGTAGGGCCAATTAGAGAAAGGTAAGGACTATCCATGTAATTGTATGAGCAATCCGATCAGGTCAGGGGCGACCCGAGCCGTGATAGGATATATCCGAGTAAATATGAGCACTGATGAAGGCGATCCGAGCAGGTTTGGGTTGACACGATCCGAGTACTGGATCACTCATAACAGTACTCGAGACAATCCGAGTACTGTTATGAGCGATCCGAACAGGTCAGGGGTGATATGAGCAGTGATTGGGCAGGTCAGAGTGAATATGAGTTCTGATATAGGCGATCTGAGCATGATAGGGTCGGTCCGAGAAGTGGTAGGGCCGATCCGAGCAAGTTAAGGACGATTCGAGTGTGGTAATGGGTTACTCGAGCAGGTCAGGGGTGATCTGAGCAGTGGTAGGGCCAATCCGTGCAAGTTAGGGTTGATCCGAGTGCTGGTATAAACGATCCGGCCGGTCAGGGGGCGATCCGAGCAGTGGTATGACTAATCCGTGTTAATAGGGGTGACTCGAGTAGTGGTAGGGTAAATAGAGGGGATCCGAGCAGTGGTAGGGATGACCCGAGTGCATATGAGCACTGATAGAAGCAATCCAAACAGGTTTGGGCCGACCCAAGCAATGGAAGGGCTGATCCAAGCAAGTTAGGGACGATCCAATTACTTATATGAGCGATCCAAGCAGGTCAGAGGCAGGTCAGGGCTTGGCCAATCCGAGGGAATATGAGCACTGATAAAGGCAATCCGAGCAAATTATGGCTGGCTCAAACAGTGGTAAGGCCGATCCGAGCAAGTTAGGGGCGATACGAGTACGTTATGAGCGATCCGAGCAGGTCAGGGGCGATCCGAGCAGTGGTTGGGCCGATCCGAGCAGGTTAGAATCGATCCGAGTACTGGTATGAGGTCAGGGGCAATTCGCGCAGTGGTAGGGCCGATCCAAAAAAATATGAATACTGATAAAGGCAATCCGAGTAGGTTAGAACCAATCCAAGCAGTGGTAGAGCTGATCCTAATAAGTTAGGGACGACCCGAGAACTGGTCTGAGCATGCGAGCAGGTCAGGGGCAACCTTAGCAGTAGTAGAGCCGATCCGAGTATGATGTGAGCACTATTAAAGGTGATCCGAGCAAGTTAGGATCTATCCGAGCAGTGGTAGGGCCGATCCACGCAAGTTAGAACGATCCTAGTACTGGTATGAGCGATCCGAGCAGGTCTGGGGCTATCCGAAGTGTGGTAGAATTGATCCGAGTAAATATGAGCTCTGATAAAGGCAATCCGAACAGATTAGGGCTGATCCGAGCAGTGGTAGGACAAATCCGAGCAGTGGTAGGGCCAATCCGAGAAAGTTTGGGACTATCCAAGTAATTGTATGAGCGATCCGATTTGGTCAGGGGCAACCCGATCAGTGGTAGGATATATCCGAGTATATAGAAGCACTGATAAAGATGATACAAGCATGTTAGGGTCGATTCAAGCAGTGGTAGTGTCGATCCGAGCAAGTTAGTGATGATATGAGTACTGGTGTGTGCGATCTTAGCAGAGCAGGGGTGATCCAGGCAGTGTTAAGGCCAATCCGAGTAAATATAAGCCCTGAAAATGCTATTCGAGCAAGTTAAGGTGGATCCGAGCAGTGGTAGGGCCGACCCGTGCAAGTAAAGGTCAATCCGAGTACTGTTATGAGGGATCCGAGCAGGTCAGGGGTGATCCAGGCAGTAGTAGGGCCGACCCGAGTATATATGAGCACTGATGAAGGCGATCTGAGCAGGTTAGGGTTAATCCAAGCAGTGGTAGGGCCCAACCGAGCAAGTTAAGGACAATCTGAGTACTGGTATGTTCGATCCGAGCAAGTTCGGGCCGATCTGAGCAAGTTAGGAGGCGATCCGAGCATTTTGGGTCGTAAAGCAAGTTAAGGCCGATCCGAGCAAGTTAGGGCCAATCCAAGCAGTGGTAGGTCGATCCGAGAGTCCGATAGGATCCGGGTCCGAGACAAATCCGGCCCAGGTTTAGTCATTTTGGATCTGGGGTAATAGTCAGTCCCTTCACTTATCACCATGGTAATCAAAATGGTTTTGTATCTTGCAGTGTTATTGACATACAAAGTTTTTTAAGTTATATATGCAATAATAATGCAATTTCAGGTGGCCAATCATAATTTCTCCAATGTAAATACAAATAAATGCTGCTGCAGGGGTGAGAGGCATGAGAATTGGAAGCTTGGAGCAACTAACACTTCCACCATATCATCAACATAGCTTAAAATTGTTAACACAGCAAGTGTCAGCACAACTGGGTTACACCCATTTTCCTCCTTGCTTAGTATGTGATGAGTTCATTGGTGTAAATATTTATAACCATACCTATCATGATATCAACTCTTGACCTCCTTGTATGTCCTTGCCTAATTCCATTGATTCAATCATTAAGTCAATTTTGAACTACTCTACTGCACCAAAAACTTCTAGTCTCTATAGCGTCAACTGGGGTGACTCCCCGCGGTCGGAAACACGGGGTGACTTCCCGCACCCCTCTATAGGCTGTTGGGCCCCAAGACCTTAGAAATGTCACCGTTTGACTACGGGGCTTGAAAGAGCAGGTCTTTGTTAATAAGTATCAGCTACAGTGAGCTACTTATAGAAGTTTGATACGCGCCAAGAATTTATGAAAAATTGCTAAAGTGAAAGTGTGTTATTCAGGTCCCTGATAATTTTGATTTGGAAAAATCAACGTTCCGCAAACTTTGATGCTGTGTCTAGAGTTCCCATTGGATTAGGACCAAATTTAGTGGTGATACATGGAATATGATGCAGTTGGTTGCGTATGAAGGATTTTGTAAAGAAATGTAATTTTTTGTAGATATATACAAATATACAACTGCGGCCTGCGGGGAGTCGCCCTGGTGAAAAAACGATCGGGAGTGATTCCCAATTTCCCCGCACCTATTATGATTGTAAATATCTTCGTTTTTCTCCAATAAAAAGTAGTTAGATGCAATCTTTTGCACATATAATGACATCTGGAAGCAAATGACCCACAATAATGACACCACAGCTAATTTCAAAATGCGTAACTAATTTTTTAATGACCCGATGTTTATAACACACGGGGACAAGCCTAGGCCAAAGTGTTAACTCATGTTTAATGCCCAGGAACAACATTTTTTATCACATTTTCATATCAAGATAACAATACCTTACCTAGCTGTAGCATGACTTGTATTCATGTTAGTGCAATAAGTTTGCTATAGAATTGATGAAATACATTTTTACATGTTGTATCGTATTATTAAAAAGATCATTTTTTTGTAATATTTGCTCATTTACTGGTACTTTAGGGTGATAATTAGTTTAGTATGTGGAGAAATGACTCCCAGTAAAGTTAGATTGTAATTATTGATGGAAAACTTTGTTTTTCCCGCGGTAAAATAGTGAAAAAATATATCAACAGTCTAGTATGACGGCAGCAGAAGACAAGCATCAAAAACACCTGTCACAGACGTAATATTCTACTTCACATTTTATTTTAAGCAACTGAAATAAACTAATATAGGCATACTTTTTCTATTGGTACTCCTAAACTGTTAATTAAGATTGCAAATATTGATAAAAGGGTGTGCGGGAAGTCACCCTGTTTGGTGCGGGAAGTCACCCCCGATTGCGGGCCATAGCTCGCCGCACATTTTTTTGTAAATGACTTCTTTGTGGTTGGTGATAGATTGTTGAAACTTACGGTGCTTTATGATCATTGTAGTAGCTATACACACCGTAAATGCAAAGTTTCTCGGTCGCATACTTTTTGTGTTATTTCAAAGTATGTGCAAAATGTGGGGAGTCACTCCGGTCGGCGCTACTAGAACACTAGTCACTTAACTAGTCATCAATATGAGATAGGGTTTCCCTCTCAATTCAATTTGTGAAAAAAGATAAGTGATTCACTCAATAACACTTTCTTGCATTCCAAAATCACAAGGACAGAAGAGTTTCTACTCCTATAGTATTCTACCCAATCTACTGACTATTTCAATATAAATATTGCCATTTCTTTAACATGTCTCTTTCTGAAACCTAAGTGACTGTCTGCCATGAACACATAAATTTGCAATCATGCATGAATGACCTGTTCCACCCCTTTGGATTTTGAGGTTGCTATAGCAATGGAACATGCGTGTGTAGGTGGATATTGAGGTATTTGGGGGGTGTGCTGGCTCTGTTTCCACCAGACGTGACAATATTTTCAGACAGAACAGAGTCAATGAGAGTGGTTTTGTTTATGGTTTAGAATATGATCTATTAAAAATATACCATGAACATTGTGTTAATCTTGCAACACACCTGTTCTGTTACTATTTTGAATCATACCACAACTACTTTCATCATTTATGCTTTCCCATGCTCTACAGAAAGAATAAATAAAATAGTTGTTATCAATATAAAACATGATTGCAAAAGTGTGAGTGCAATATATATCTAAAGTAGATGTTAAGAAGCTTAGGTGAGTCATAAATACTTTTATTCAGTTTTCTGTTATGTACAGTCTGTTGGATTGTGCAAAAAATTCTAGATGATTATCTATATAATTAGTTAACTGTACCAGTGTAATTTTGCTACCTCTGGAATTGTGTAGGATGTGGTATTAATTAGGTAATGTTAATGCTCAACAATAAATTTATTGCACAATGTCAGAAATTGATTATATATGGCAGTTATTCTCATGCAATTTATGCAAAATATAGGAACTGCCAGTAAATTCTGTTTTGTGGCTAGCTACCAGAAAACTAATTTTTCTTCTCTAAAACATATCCTTGTTCATGCTTCACTTATCTTCTTGCTGTGAATTTTAGCTGCAGCTGTTTTGGCAATGGAGTGCAGAACAGTTTTGCCCTAAATTGAGGACCTCTTTCATGGATGGACAGAAGCGCTTACTTGGTTTGACATCTGAACATTCATGGCCGTGCCTACTGCAGGCATTGCAGTCTGGTAGCTATACCTACAACATCAATACTTGAACACCCATTACAAATCGCCTTTGTGCCAACTATAGCACCAAGCTATAGTTGTAAGTAATCACTCAAGTTTTCATCCGTGTTGTACCGTAGAACAATTGTTTTTCCAAATCATATCCTTGTTCATAGTTCACATAACTTTTTAATAGGAATTTCTACTTTTTCATGTAATTTTCAATACCCATCCTGATGCTTATTTTAAACCTTTCTCTCTAACAGATCAATTTCATTGCTTATCACTGGCAAGAATTCTAGAAGAGTATCTGTTCTGCTACTTTCCAAGGTGATAAATATCCAGACAAACAGTATCAGATGGCATGTCTGGCCAATACAGAGAAAAATTGCATCTATCAAGGTCGTACTGAGGGAGCCATCAGAAAGGTGAGTTGGAACTATAAAGGGTTCAGGTAATTGAATAAATATGGTGGTAAGTCACCTGTACACATTATACAACTTTGAATAGCTAGCTATACAGTTGCTACTTTTGATAGCAGCTATTATTTCATTGCAACATATCCTTGCATGTTTTTGCCTTAGCTGTTGTTGATTGAATGTAAATTCCATCTAGCGTCCCCCCTCGCACCGGAGTGACTCCCAGCATTTTGCGTATACTATGAAATAACTCAAAAAGTATGCAGCCAAGAAACTTTGTATTTATGGTGTATAGCTACTATAATTATCATGAAGCACCATAAGTTTCAACATTGTATCATCAACCAAAAAAAAGTTATTCACAAAAAAATGTGCGGCGAGCTATGGCCCCTAATCGGAGGTGACTTCCCGCACCAAACGGGGCAACTTCCCGCACCCCCCATTTATCAATATTTGTAACGCGAATGAAAAGTTTGAGAGTACCAATCAAAAGAGCATGCCTATATTAGTATATATCAGTTGCTTAAAATAAAATGTGAAGTAAAATATTACGTCTGACGTGTTTTTGATGCTCGTCTCTTGCTGCCATCAAACCCAACTGTCAAAGATTTTTTTTCCAGATTTTGCCCCAGGAAACAAAGTTTTTCTTCAATAATGGCAATCTAACTTTACTGAAAGTCATTTCTCCACATCCTAAACTAATTATGACCCTAAAGTATCAGTGAATGAGCAAATATTACAAAAAAACAACCTATTCAATAATACGATGAAACATGTAGAAAATATGTTTCGTCAATTCTATAGCAAACTTATTGCATTACATGAATACAAGTCATGCCAGGTAAGGTATTGTTATCTTGTTATGAAAATGTGATGAAAAATATAGTTCCTGGGCATTAAACATAAGTTAACACTTAGGCCTAGACTTGTCACCATGTGTTATAAACATCGGTCATTATAAAATTAGTTACGCATTTTGAAATTAGCTGTTGTGTCTTCATTCTAGGTCATTTAATTCCAGATGTCATTATATGTGCAAAAATTTGCATTTAACTACTTCTCATTGAAGAATAACAAAGATATTTGATAACAAAATAAGTGCGGGCAGTCACCCTCAATCGTTTTTTCGACTGCGACTCCCCGCAGTTGTATATTTGTATATCTCACCTTTGTATCTCACCTTTGCAGCCCCCCACAGCCCCAACAGCCCCAACAGCCCCGCCAACAGGGCACACAGGCATGGGAGGCAGTACACCTCAGCGCGCCAGCAATCAAAATGAACAGCACTGTACAAGTACTGCAGCAGGACGCTGGTCGGAATGCGCTCAATAGGTCCAAAGAAAACAAAACAATGAAGACAGTCAACAACTGCACACAACCGTTGACAACACAAACAAAGCAACAACATCACATCAAATTTAGTCTAGCAAAACTCATACAACACTGCCCCCAATTCCTCCGCCAGGGCCCTCTTGAAGCCGCGAAGTGAATCACACTGCACCATATCAGCGGGCAGCCGGTTCCAAATCTGCACACAGCAAGAATAAAAGAATTTCCGTTTATAGTCAGTCTGACAGCGGGGAACCACCAGCTTGAAAAGATGCCCACGTGTGCCAACATCCGGAGCTCTTTCAAACAGAGCAGACAAACCTGAATCAACAGAACAATGAAAAATCTTCCAACACTTCA
>SDVV010012907.1:0-15296 GCA_016164225.1 Gammarus roeselii | reverse complement strand
ATAGATATACATTTATATTTAATGCAGATAGGAGCATCAACATCTCTATGTCTCATCACGGTCGTTTTTCTCGGGGAATTCTGGAAACCCATTTTGTACTGCCCGCCCCGTTCAGCACCCGCCCGTCTCGTGACGTTGAACCCATCCAACAATGAGTTTTTGGAATCAAATGAGATTAGAAGTAAATATATGAGCCAATTAGTCATTTTGAGATCATCGAAGTGTTGGTGATACATCTGCGCAAACACTGCAGATGTATCATATTATATGGAAAAACGTTTTTAACAGTTCTAGCCTGGTGTTAGTTTACATTTTCAAAACATGCAACCTGCAAGACAGTTCGTTGCAATTAACTTTGAAGAAACAGCTTCCTATTTGAACCAGTACCTATCAAACAGCTACCTATATGAACCAGTACCCATCAAACAGCTACCTATTTGAAACAATACCTATCAAACAGCTACCTATTTGAAATAGTTCATATCAAACAGCAACCTATTTGCAACAGAATTTATCAAACAGCTACCTATTTGAACCAGTACCTGTTAAACAGCTACCTATTTGAAACAGTACCTATCAAACAGCTATCTATTTGAAACAGTACTTAACAAACAGCTACCTATTTGAAACAGTACTTATCAAACAGCTAACTTTTTGAAACAGAACTTATCAAACAGCTACCTATTTGAACCAGTATCTATCAAACAGCAACCTATTTGAAACAATACCTATCAAACAGCTATCTATTTGAAACAGTGCCTATCAAACAGCAACCTATTTGAAACAGAACTTATCAAACAGCTACTAATTTGAACCAGTACCTATCAAACAGCTACCTATTTGAAACAGTACCTATCAAACAGCTATCTTTTTTGAAACAGTACTTAACAGACAGCTACCTATTTGAAACAGTACTTATCAAACAGCTACCTTTTGCAACAGAACTTATCAAACAGCTACCTATTTGAACCAGTACTAATCAAACAGCAACCTATTTGAAACAATACCTATCAAACAGCTATCTATTTGAAACAGTGCCTATCAAACAGCAATATATTTGAAACAATTCCTATCAAACAGCTATCTATTTGAAACAGTGCCTATCGAACAGCAACCTATTTGAACCAGTACCTATCAAACAGCTACCTATTTTAAACAGTACCTATCAAATAGCTAACATAATTTCAGTTTAATCTCAGACTGATGGAGTCCAGTAGCTCAATAACAGGCCGTATGAAGGACAACCAAACATGGATAGAAGGAACCCAGTAGCTCATTAACAGGCTGTATGAAGGACAACCAAACATGGATAGAAGGAACCCAGTAGCTCATTAACAGGCTGTATAAAGGATAATCAAACATGGATGGATGGAGCCCAGTATCTAATTAACAGGCTGTATGGAGGATAATCAAACATGGATGTATGGAGCCCAGTATCTTATTACAGGCTGTATGAAGAATGATCAAACATGGATAGATGGAGCCCAGTATCTAATTAACAGGCTGTATGAAGGATAGTCAAACATGGATAGATGGACCCCAGTATCTAATTAACAGGCTGTATGAAGGATAGTCAAACATGGATAGATGGAGCCCAGTATCTAATTAACAGGCTGTATGAAGGATAGTCAAACATGGATAGATGGAGCCCAGTATCTAATTAACAGGCTGTATGAAGGATAGTCAAACATGGATAGATGGAGCCCAGTATCTAATTAACAGGCTGTATGAAGGATAGTGAAACATGGATAGATGGAGCCCAATATCTAATTAACAGGCTGTATAAAGGATAATCAAACATGGATGGATGGAGCCCAGTATCTAATTAACAGGCTGTATGGAGGATAATCAAACATGGATAGATGGAGCCCAGTATCTAATTAACAGGCTGTATGAAGGATAGTCAAACATGGATAGATGGAGCCCAGTATCTAATTAACAGGCTGTATGAAGGATAGTGAAACATGGATAGATGGAGCCCAATATCTAATTAACAGGCTGTATGAAGGATAATCAAATATTGATAGATATTTACATACGTTTTATGTGTACATATTTTTACAGAATTGCATCGTTACTAACATTAATACGGCATGAAACGAAATAAACGTAGTTTTTTGAACGTTTTTGTTGCTTTTGAGTGACGCTGTTAGGAAATTTGTCGGAAAACTTTCCATACTACAGAGAGCCCTGATGCTTAGACTCTTGACATTCAACAATACCTTGAGCCTTCATTTTCTATCTACAAGACCCCAACGGTCAGAGCCTTAACTGATCGGGTGATGATAAGAGAATACCATGGAGCCATTTCGGTTATGCAGATTTGTATTTTTCGCTGGAATCGAAAACCTACTGGAGTGAATGTCAAGATAACTATGACCAAATTCGAATACCAGGTGTTGTTGTAGCCTAGGGCCGTGTTCCTTGTAATCTCTGTGAGGGCAGTATCTTCGATGGGAGCAGTACTCGTTCCATCTGTAGGAGTAGTTCTGTCTGTGAAAGGAGCACCCTCCTTGGGGGCAGTCGTCTCTGTGTGGTTAGTACACTTTGGAGGAGGAGGGGATGAATTCTGTGCGGAGTAGTTCCATTTGTGAAGGCAGTACCCTCTGCGAGAGCAGTGTCTTCTGTGAGAGCAGTACTTGATGTGGGTGTCCTAATTTTTTGAGAGAGGTAACCATGGGGCAGTATCCCCTGTAAGAGAAATGCTCTCCGTAGGAGCAGTACTCTCTGAGATGGCAGTACCCTCTGTGGTGGCAGTACCCTCTGTGGAGGCAGTACCCTCTGTTAGGACAGTGCCCTCTGTAGTGGCAGCTCTCTCGTTGGGGGCAGTATGCTCTGTGTGGGTAGTACCCTCTATGGGGCAGTACCCTTTGTGAGGGCAGTACCTCGTAAAGTGTCAGCTATCTCTTTAAGGGCAGTACCCGCTGTGAAGACACAACCCTCGGTGGAGGCAGTACCCTTTGTGGAGGTAGTACCCTCTGTGAGTGCAGCACCCTTTGTAGTGGCAATTCTCTCTTTGCTGGCAGTACCCTTTGTAAATGGAGTACCCTTTGTGGAGACAGACCCTTCTCTGAGTGTATTACCCTCTGAAGTGGCAGTTCTGTCTTTGGGAGCAGTACCTTCCTTTGAGGTCGTTCCCTATGCAAGGGCAGTACCCTCTTTAGTGGCAGTTTACTCTTGAGAGGCAGTACCATATGTGAGGGGAGAAGCCTCTGTGGGGGCAGTGCCATTGGTAAGTGTAGTACCCTCTATGAGTGGCGTACTCTCTGTGAGAGCATAACCATCTGTAGGAGCAGTACCCTTTTTGGAGGCAGTCCTCTCTTTGGGGGCAGAAATCTCGGCAGAGGCAGTCTGAACAGTGTGGGTAGTACCCTCAGTGAGGGCAGAAACCTCTGTGAGGACAGTACCCGCTGTGACAGAAGTTCCTTTTGTGGAATCAGTACACTGTGTGAGGACATTGCCCTCTGTCGGGTCAGAACTTTTTGTGGTGGCAGTACCATTTGTGAGTGCAGTACCCTAAGTGGAGCAGTACTTTTTTTTTAAGTAGTACCCTCTTCGAAGGCAGTTTTCTCTGTCGGGGTTGTACCCTCTGTGGGCTGTACACTCTACCATCTGGAGAGCAGTACCCTCTGTGCCGATGAGCACACTCTGAGAAGGCAGTACCGTCCGTGGAGGCAGTACCCTCTGTGAGGGCAGAAACCTCAATGGTAGCTGTGCTCACTGTGGGGTCAGTATCCCCACTGGATGCAGTACCCTCCATAGGGTAAAGCCCGCGGTGAAGCAGGACTATATGGGGTGACATTGCCCTCTGTATAGGCAGAACTAAAAAAATTAAACATGGTAAGTTCAAATCCCACGTTATATTTCAGGAAGAAATCGTTTTGGCTTTATAACAATTTAAACATGAAATATAAAACGGTGTCGTTCCAAATCACGAATGAATGTAACTATACGGGAAATATACATTGAGTAGCTTGTTGCATTGAAAACCGTGCAACGACTCCTAAAAATCGGTGTATGGACGATATTTTACCCGTTATTTTTAACAGTGTAGTACTTTCTGTGTGGGTAAGGACTTCCTGTATGGAACGGTAATTTCTGTGAGGGCAGTACTTGCCTCTCACAAAGGAGCCTACATGAGGCAGGTGGGCTCTCTCCATCGAGTAGCTCTGCTTACGGTGGTGGGGCAACAGCAATAGTCCCTCAACCCACCCTGTTTCGATTCCTCGCCGGAGAGGATGACATTGTGTGCGTCATCTCTACGGTGATGACGTGGTCGCTGCTCGAACCTCTGACCCACCGACACTTTCATGACTCCAGAGTCACAAAGTATACACAGAGTTTATTTACGATTCATCGAGTCCAACTTTGGCCCTAACACTGATCCTTGTCCTACAGAAGGTCATCCCTGCTCGCATCCTGTTGGTCCATTGCAGTGTGTCTGGAGGACATGAACACACCGCACGTAACGCTGCGATGGCGTCCACAGTAACAGAATTGTACCACACGGATGATAGTGTATCAACTGACAACCAGCTCACAAAGGTAAGGCAGATATAAGCAATAATGCTCCCCGGCACGCCCCTCCCCTTTCCTTCCCTGCGTCCTAGCATGCACGTGTAGGTGTGTTTCAGGAGTTTCGGGTGGTGAGCTGGCCGCGGTTTCTACCGCCACAGGTGGAAACAGGGTTATAACAACAACAAACACAGGGACAGTACTTTCTGTAGGGGCAGTATTCACTTTAGCACAAAAACCGTCTGTGGGAGCAGAACCTTCTGAGGGAGCAGAACCTTCTGAGGGAGCAGTGTCATCTGTGATTGAAGTAGCCTCTGAGTGGTAGTGCCCTCGGTAGGGGCTGTGCCATCTGAGACACTACCCTCTGTGGGGGTAAGCCCTCTGCAGGGATACTACCCACAGTAGGCGCAGTGAACTGTGTGAGAGCAACGCCCTCTGTGGGGGTATCAAGCAGTCAACTCCAGAACACGACGAGTACAAATTACCTGCAAATTCTCAGGGGTGCTCATGTAAATGATTGTATAGCTACACAATCATCGAAGAACATCACTAATGATTTTTTTGGTTATGCTTGGCAGCCATGAAATAAAACTCAAGCATAATATCTAATTTTTGTGATCGAATAAAAAAAATAGTTTCCAGTTAAATAAATATCCTGATTAATATTGATTTTGAATCCTCCTTTTTGCATCTATTTGTCAAATTTGCAAGCCCATTAAATCATCAACAGGACACAATCATCTCCTGTGGCTGAAGGCGACTCTTATCACCAGTTCCAATAGTTCAGGGCAGGGTATATTTACAGGAGAACATCCGAGGTCTTCCACCCATGTCAAGTTTTTCTTCTTATGCGGCAGCATTTCTTCAGTGTTTATCGGTATTTTTAAATAGATTATTCATAAACCAAGAAATACATACGGAGCGTGTAATTGCATGCGAGGTGATTGCAAAACAGCGTAAATCTCTCTTCCGGGCAACAGTTCAAGTTTGGGTGAGTGCCGTCTCAAAGGGTGTACGTGGCATCGTGTGTAGGTGAGTGCTGTCTCGAAGCGCATACGTGGCTTCGTGTGTGGGGGAGTACTGTCTCGAAGCGTGCATGTGGCTTCGTGTGCGGGTGAGTGCGGTCTCGAAGCGTTTACGGGGCTTCGTGTGTGGGTGAGTGCTGTCTCGAAGTGTATACGTGGCTTCGTGTCTTTCAGAGATGTTTGTAAGTGTCATTGGACGAATTGACAGTTAATTTTGTATAACATTTTCCCCAGAGTTTCAACCACTTTATAAATTTATGATTTGTTTGCAATTGGCAAACTGTTCTGAGTTTGTTGCGTACAACACCTGCACAACCTCGGATCGTTTTTTAAAGACCAGATGCCACCAAGTCTCTTATGATTGCACATTTTCACCTAACAATATAGAAGTCTCTCACTAAGCTAGGTAAATTACAACGTTACACAACGTTCGATAAAATATGCCTACGTGATGATAAATTGCGCCAATGGTTGTTACCGTTAATGTCTATAGCCGCATCATTGCATCATCTGCACTCGCGCTGTGACGGAGAAACGCAGTATTTCTACAGAAAATTAGTGGAATAAATTTGTCTTTTATTACTCTTTTTCCAGTTGACGGATGAAAGAACATCCGTTTTTTGATGTTTTTGAACTGCTTTTAGTAATGTCTTGCTACGGTGAAACTACTATCGAACATTATATAATAAAAAAAATCGACGTGCTTATAATTATTCTGCCTTAATTGGTCATACATATAAGAAGGTGCATAAAGGAGTAATGGTTCAAATAAAGCATAGCAAGTTTTGTACTGCTCGCCCTCCTAATCTAACTGTGTTGTTTTCACAGCGTGTATATGACTACTTCTTGACTTGTTTATCATTTTTCATTACTCTCGCAAATAGCACAACGAAGGGCATAAATGGAAAGTTGTCTATAATGTTAACAATTCCCATGCATTCAGACCACTTTCATTGTATGCCCTTCAATTTATTATTTGCTGTGAAAGCAGGTTTCTGCTGCAGAATTTTACCCAAAGGTCAAAAGAATGCTCGAAAGATGGTGCATGCGACGCACACATGTTACACTACTGTTTCTTACCAGTCCTTGGCTCTGCCATTCTGGCTATTTGTTCAGGTCCGGTACGGACTGCCACCGAGGAACAGCAAAGTACACTTTACTGGGCGACGTTATTATATCCAGTCAGCTTTTTATGAAAAATATTTGTCTTAATCATCGACACGGCTACTAAGTGTGTTATCCACCTTTACTGTTTCGGCAGGATTACCATTAATTTGAAAATGAAATTAACTCATTTAAAACGAGTGCTGAGATTTCCACGAAATGTCACCGCTAAATGCGGACAGGATTGCGGATGACGGCGACCGGCGTAGCAGAGTTCGCAGCGCTGCGTAGCAGAGTTCGCAGTGCTGCGTAGCAGAGTGCACAGTACTGCGTAGCAGAGTGCGCAGTGCTGCGTAACAGAGTGCGCAGTACTGCGTAGCAGAGTGCGCAGTGCTGCGTAGCAGAGCGCACAGTACTGCGTAGCAGAGCGCACAGTACTGCGATGCAGAGTGCACAGCACTGCGTAGCAGAGTGCGCAGTGCTGCGTAGCAGAGTGCGCAGCGCTGCGTAGCAGAGTGCATAGCGCTGCGTAGCAGAATGTGCAGTGCTACGTAGCAGAGTGCGCAGCGCTGCGTAGCAGAGTACGCTGCGCTGCGTAGCAGAGTACGCTGCGCTGCGTAGCAGAGTGCACAGTACTGCGTAGCAGAGTACACAGTGCTGCGTATCAGAGTGCGCAGAGCTGCGCCCGTGCGGTAGTTAGACACATATTCATGATATTAAACACTTGTTCTACTTTCATACTATCTTAGATGCCGGGGATTAAATTTCATCTAAACATGTACACTTGTTGAGTCGAATATAGTCATGGGTTATATAAATATTTATTATAGTTAATTGTACTTTATTTAACATTTCAAGTTCGGTAAACTATATTATTTACATTTCCTACATGGCATGTGCAAACAAAAAACTATTTTATACAAACATTTCTGCCTTAAATAAAGAAGTGAAGTAAAGGCTTCCGTTCTAGTGGTTGGTGGATCAAAAGGAACAACATTACGCATCTATTGATATTAGGATTCATGGAAGAAATGCTAGGGAATCAATGTGATATTATCAATAGCGGTAAAATGAGCAGGTTTCCGGCTAGCTGTAAGCTCAACAGAATACAAGCACACGAATGAGTCAGACTTATCTGATACTCTGCACAAAATGGCTCACATGTTTGACTCATCACGCGAGTTCTTCATTTGAGTCCTTCTCTTCATCTTGTACAATACAACATATCATTTATTCTCTATCAAACATCGAATTGTTCTGCAAGTCAGCATTTTTATCCCTCAATTCCGAGCCTAACCTTACTAATTACCCGATCTGGCGATGTATTCTTGAGCTCTTCGAATCAAGTTTTAACGAACAAGCGGCACTAATTAAGGTGTTGAAGAAGGGATGTATTATTGATTACATGGGGATTGATATTGACGGCAAATGAATGGCGCCTGCTGGACAAAACATTGTATAGACATAGACACACAGCCGTTTCCTTCTAATTAGGAGGGTGGCAAAGTAAGGCTGACACAGAGGAGGAGGCGCGAAATCTCACCGCCACAAGACCGCCGTGTCAATGCGGGGACTCGAACTCGCGACGTGCAGCACCAGAAGCTGGGACGGCAGTCGGATACTCTAAACACTCGGCCACGGCGGGTTTCAACAAAGCATTTGCTACCCATAAACCGTTGTTGAATTGCCGTTGCAACAATCAGCTCATTTTGAATCACAAGATTGAAAACTTGTTATGTTGATATGGTCGACCGGATTACATCTGATCAGGGCATGTGTCGATAAATATGATTAAAAAAGGGGATTACTTAAAAATAGCTATCAATAATACGCAGTACAATGTTGACCTGAATAAAAAAATCAGAACACCAATGTTTAGGTACATCACTCTCATCATCTTTGTGTACAAATATGTAGGGCATCTGAACCTATAGATTTACTGTTAATGAATATGTCATACAGCGCTATGTGGGATTGAAGCCCCCACGATACAAAAGCACACACACTCGCACAAAGATGTAATATGTACACTAACCAGTGATATGACACATGTAAGCATTATTTGATATGTTGAGCGTTTCATAAATATATTTATAAATACATACCCTCATTATATATAGTTCATTTTAACCTGTCCTTTCATTAGGTCACGGATCGCATGTCATGCATTACTTTGGCGATGCAATTTGATGTTCTTTACGAAACATTTATTGAACAGAGTTAGAAGAAAACTAGTTTTGAGACTGAACACTTTTCACTAATGAAATATCATACATTTTCCTCACCCAAGAGGAAGGTTGCCAAGAAAACAACATCAAGGCGCGCAGGCATGTGAGGTTTGGACTAATCTGATTTGAACACCCTTCAAAGAGATTGACCTAGGGTTAGCAACTATATAATTTATTTCCAAGTGGATTTTTGGTTCCGTGATTTGTATCAAAATTGCCGTCAAACAAAATAAAACTTTGTACCTTGGGTACTGGTCAGTGCTGGGTATGGTTATTTTGATACGGCAGCCGGTTCGGCCACCTGGCTCACGGTCATACAACAGCCGGTTCGGCCACCTGGCTAAAGGACATACAGCAGCCGGTTTGGTCACTTGCTCACAAACATACGGCAGCCGGTTTGGTCACCTGGCTCACGGATCTACGGCAGCCGGTTCGGCCCCCTGGCTCACGGACATACGGCAGTCGGTTCGGCCACCTGGCTCACGGACCCACGGCAGCCGGTTCGGCCACTTGGCTCACGGATCTACGGCAGCCGGTTCGGCCACCTGGCTCACGGACATACGGCAGTCGGTTCGACCACCTGGCTCACGGACCCACGACAGCCGGTTCGGCCACTTGACTCACGGATCTACGGCAGCCGGTTCGGCCACCTGGCTCACGGACATACGGCAGTCGGTTCGGCCACCTGGCTCACGTCCATACGGCAGCCGGTTCGGCCACCTGGCTCACGGTCATACGGCAGCCGGTTCGGCCACCTGGCTCACGGTCATACGGCAGCCGGTTCAGCCACCTGGCTCACGGACATACGGCAGCCGGTTCGGCCACCTGGCTCACGGTCATACGGCAGCCGGTTCGGCCACCTGGCTCACGGACATACGGCAGTCAGTTCGGCCACCTGGCTCAAGGACATAACATACTCAGACGAACTCAAAATAAAGCTCTTGGAAAAAAACTCGCGTCTTGGTGTATTGTATTGCCTCTGAGTGCTTTCTCAGAGACTATTGGCCTCGTATTTTAAGAAAGCAGCGGCTGCTCATTGATTTCAAGTCTGGTTTTGTTCGTCTTAATTGCCCCTTACGGGAGAACACATTCAGACAAAAACAGCAACAAAAGAAAAGATTTATTTTAACAAGACGATCGAAGATAACATTGACATATTAAAATATAAATTTTACAATAAAATAAAATAATTATATCATTATGCAATGACTGTTCTCGTCAGAAGACGATTTGAAATATTGCATATTTTTTCACATGCACGGGCTGTTGCATTGTGAATGTTGCACAGACCAAACGCCTACGTTACCTCAATAATGCCCCACCTTGGCGGGGCATCACTCCTGTCACAAAAAAGAACGGGACATGAGAAGTTTGATTAATTTATTTTATCACTCCTGGAAGACCCTTATTATAAAATCAATGCATACCTACCAAATACTGATTTGAGCTTCTATGACTGAACTTTGATTGCCGTTGACCATTAGAATTTGGACACCAAAGTCGATTGAGCGACCCATGAAAGTTTGTTACTTCTGATTCAGAAGGAACGTGATTGGAACGAGTGAGAGAGCACGGGACTGTATTCGGATAGCGCCTTTTAATCCGAATTCAAAAGCCTGGTCACAAGATTGTGAGGTCGAGCCACCTCTGAGCGAAAGACAAACCCAGTCATGCGCGATGAATATTATTTTATGACAGCAACAGTTGTGCAACTGAATATGACTAATAACCAACAAATAGTAATAATACTTCTATAATGTAATTGATCAGTAAAATATCTGATAGATATTTTACTGAGAACTGCTGTAAGCATTCCCTCATTCGGCTTGATGCTCACGCGCTTGTTCTCTTCCAATATATATATTTTTAATTATTTTCTTCTTGAAATGGGCTGAAAAGTGTTTGTTCGCTTAAGCTTGATGTAATAACAGCACTTTTATGACGCTCTCGTGATTAGGTCACGCTAAACGAACGCGAGCAGCTGTTGGGCTTAAACACTCTAATTCGCAATACGCGGGCAGCTGTTGGGCTTAAATACTCACAGTCGCATTACGCGAGCAGCTGTCGGGCTTAAACATTCTCAGTCGCAATACGCGAGCAGCTGTCGAGCTTAAATACTGTCAGTCGCGATACGCGAGCAGCTTCTATGCTTAAACACTCTCAGTCGCAATACGCGAGCAACTGTTGGGCTTAAACACTCTCAGTCACAATACGCGAGCAGCTGTTGGGCTTAAACCCTCTCAGTTGCAATACGCGAGCAGCTGTTGGGCTTAAGCACTCTCAGTCGCAATACGCGAGCAGCTGTTGGGCTTAAATACTCACAGTCGAGATACGCGAGCAGCTGTTGAGCTTAAACACTCTCAGTCGCAACACACGAGTAGCCGTTGGGCTTAAACACTCTCAGTCGCCTTACACGAGCAGCTGTCGGGCTTAAACACTCTCAGTCGCAATACGCGAGCAGCTGTTGGGCTTAAACATTCTCAGTCGCAATACGCGAGCAGCTGTTGGGCTTAAACACTCTCAGTCGCAATACGCGAGCAGCTGTTGGGCTTAAACACTTTCAGTCGCGATACGCGAGCATCTGTTGGGCCTAAACACTCTCAGTCGCAATACACGAGCAGCTGTTGGGCTTAAACACTCTCAGTCGCAATACGCGAGCAGCTGTCGGGCTAAAACACTCTCAGTCGCAACACGCGAGCAGCTGTTGGGCTTAAACACTCCCAGTCGCAATACGCGAGCAGCTGCTGGGCTTAAACCCTAAGTTACAATACGCGAGCAGCTGTCGGGCTTAAACACTCTCAGTCGCAATACGCGAGCAGCGGCTGGGCTTAACACTCTCAGTCACAATACGCGAGCAGCTGTTGGGCTTAAACACTCTTATTCGCCATAAGCGAGCAGCTGTTGGGCTTAAACACTCGCATTCGCAATACGCGAATCGCTGTTGGGCTCAAATACTCTCGGTCGCGATACGCGGGCAGTTGTCGGGTTTAAACACTCTTAGTCACGATACACGAGCAGCTGTCGGGCTTAAACACTCTCAGTCGCAATACGAGAGCAGCTGTTGGGCTTAAACACTCTTAGTCGCGATACGCGAGCAGCTGTTTGGCCTATACACTCTCATTCGAAATACGCGAGCAGCTGTTGGGCTTAAACACTCTTAGTCACGATACGCGAGCAGCTGTTTGGCCTATACACTCTCATTCGAATTACGCGAGCAGCTGTTGGGCTTAAACACTCAGTCGCGATACGCGAGCAGCTGTTTGGCCTATACACTCTCATTCGAAATACGCGAGCAGCTGTTGGGCTTAAACACTCTCAGTCGCAATACGCGAGCAGCTGTTGGGCTTAAACACTCTTAGTCGCGATACGTGGGCAGCTGTCAGGTTTAAACACTCCTAGTCGCGATACACGAGCAGCTGTCGGGCTTTAACACTCTTAGTTGCGATACGCGAGCAGCTTTTGGGCTTAAGCACTCTCAGTCGCGATACGGCCGAATAATCGAAACAGGATCCGATAATTGGATGGATCGAAGCAATTTAGTGACCACTCAAAGGCCCACGTAATAATTGATGACGTGTATTTGATTAACATAGATTAAATGTGATGTTTTATTATCATGGATGTCTGTTTGTAAGCTTCTTGGCCATTTTATCAAAGTAACGTGATGGCGACACCGAGGGGATGTCTAAACATGCATGGTGCAACGGCTGACACAAAATCCGCCACCAAGGTTTAGATCACGGTTCTAAACAGGTGGTTTAGAAAGAGCCCATTCCGATTGTGGGGCCCCAGAAAGGGCGCTGCCCAAGTTGTAGTCAAATTGTTAGCTATAAATGAATGACAATATTTTAGGTTGGTGTGATATTCGGTGACTGCGCGATAAGAGAAATTGGAAAAATAAGTTTTTGTATACGTTGTTGATGCCGATAGAAGATGAAAGTACTGGTATTCTCGGAAACGTGGATGTTGTTTTGTATGCGAGTTTGTTTTAGCAGAAGCAAAGATATACATTTTTTTAGGGCACAGCAATTTTATTTTTAACATTAGATTAATTTTTCTGCAGTTCAAAGCAAAAAGAAAACACATCATAAATTTTAATAGCGTGATAATTTCTCTCAAACATGGACCAGAGAAGATAATCTCATTTATCAAAATTCAGTCTCTTTATTATTTCTGCATTACATCGTGAGCAGGGACAGGCAGCACCATAAAGTTGTTGTAGTTACATTCCAGCATTTTTCAACAATTTATAAAGCTGAACTCAATGGTATGATAAGGATCGCGTTTCGCAGGATTAAAAAGACAATTAAAAAGACAATTCATAAAGCTGAACTCAATGGTATGATAAGGATCGCGTTTCGCAGGATTAAAAAGACAATTAAAAAGACAATTCATAAAGCTGAACTCAATGGGATGATAAGGATCGCGTTTCGCAGGATTAAAAAGACAATTAAAAAGACAATTTATAAAGCTGAACTCAATGGGATGATAAGGATCGCGTTTCGCAGGATTAAAAAGACATTGTTGCATGTTTTCTGTGTAAGTACTATCGGTTACAAAGATAGAGACTTTATTTTTATTTTCGCGTTCTGTTTACGGCATCCCTGCTCCGAGATTGTATGTTTAATTGTATGTATTTACACATTATTATTTCATTCAGACGTTTGACTGTGAAAATACAACCATAAAAACATACCTAACTACATATAATTTGATTTAAATGAAGTTTAAATGGTACGCGAAATTGAAAATAAGGTCTCTATCTTTGTAACCGATAGTACACCGGGCTGCAACTGGAACGGATGCCTTTGTTGGTTGGAACTCATCACGCCTACAACGAGACCGCTGCCCAAGCTGCGTTCACCAAGAGGGTCGTCAGGTGCAGGGCCATCAACAGCTGCCAGATGCTCGGAGAGACTCGGCATCCGGAAGAAAAACTCGACCCTGAAATTGAAACAAAAATTTAGTGTACCAAGCATTACCCAAAATGTTGATTAAATAAATTCTTCAATATTATTTTAAAATGGATTTAAAATAGAAACTCAAGTTTTAAGAGAAGCAAATTTTTTTTACAAACTCCATTACCACTTGTAACGAAAAATAGCCTGCTGTTTTCTATCTTATACAGTAAATAAATAAATATAGTGAAATGAGAATACGTCGCTGCTGGAATATTTATAAAACAGGTTCCCTTATAGCTAGCAGGGCATGGTTTATTACGACATTATTATTACTTACAGTGATAGTCCTGAAAAGTCCCTTTCCACATCCTATCTCGATTTTATTATTAGCATCCTTACAATATTAAAATGAGTGATTTTACCACTCTAATAATTGGATTGATTTGATTGTTTATTGGCAGTCGATAAGAGTTAACATACACTTGGTATAAACTGCTACTAAGCATTCAAAATAGTTTACCTCTAATGACATTATTACTATCAGCCGCAGAGCCAATTGACGGTTCAAAAGACATTTATGCATTGCCTCCGTCTCATCAAGTAAAGTCATTACGCCTCCCATCAACACGTCAACTAAATACTTTAGAGTAAAGGCAATGTGCCGACACCATAAAAAAAAAATATTTAAAAACCGTTCTTCTAATGTAAACTTCGGATGCTGTTAGAATACTTTCTACAATGGATTACGATCATTAGAGAACATTCATAGTTTGAAAAGAATTTAATATAATCATGTGATAGACCAAAGTAAATTTCCCGCAACTAACTCTGCACTGGAACTAAAACTTCCTCAGTCTAACAGGTCTCGATCCCTCGTCCTTCCGACTGTGAGGCGAAATCTCTGCCGCAGGGCCACTCAGCGATGATTTGATAGGACACATTCTGTCAATTATTTGACAGATTGTCAAAGCATAATTGTTTGATCACGCAATAATATAACACATTTGCAACCTAGAGAGCAGTTTAGTTTGAGGGGTGTTACTGAAGATGCTTGTACTGACATGCGGCGACCTTTGAGCTCACGTTTTTTGACTGTTTATAGTCATTGCAGTGGTTCACTGATATAGACGGATATATTAGGACCTAATGTTAGTACAAAACAATCCTTTGCAATACAGACACGACTTTTGTTAACAAGAAATGTAAAAATATTCTTTCATGATATTTATAACAGAACTGATTCCCATCCATATGTAAATAGACGTAAACAGTTTGCTCGTTTGTTACGTAAATAGACGTAAACAGTTTGCTCGTTTGTTACGTAAAAAGATGTAAACAGTTTGCTCGTTTGTTACGTAAATAGATGTAAACAATTTGCTCGTTTGTTATGTAAATAGATGTAAACAGTTTGCTCGTTTGTTATGTAAATAGATGTAAACAGTTTGCTCGGTTGTTATGTAAATAGATGTAAACAGTTTGCTCGTTTGTTACGTAAATAGATGTAAACAGTTTGCTCGTTTGTT